>JAAGNO010022020.1:0-67681 GCA_033439905.1 Ceryle rudis
TTTCCCTCTTTTCCCTCTTTTTCCCTCTTTTTCCCTCTTTTTCCCTCTTTTTCCCTCTTTTTCCCTCTTTTTCCCTCTTTCTTCTTTCCTTTCTTCTTTTTTTCCTTTCCTTTTTTCTTTTTTTCCTTTCCTTTTTTCTTTTTTTCCTTTCCTTTTTTCATTTCTTTTTAAAGTGGTGTACAAATTTAATTGTTGTCCTTCAGTATTTTTTGAATGCAACTCAACTTGCATTTGTCATGAACTGGGGCCAGCATATGATTGCTTAATATCTCGTCTAATGAGATAACAGAAACTTTACAGTTCTTCAAAAGCACGTTCTTCCTTTAGCTCCTGAAGCTTGCAGGAAATACAAGCAATGAGAGGTGATAAGTGGACGTATGTTAATACCATAGAGTCATAGAATCATTTAGATTGGAAAAGATCTTATTGGGTAGGCCTGGAAGAAGTCCTCCCTTTAATACAGCGCTAAAATAAGGTGCAGATGCAGGATTCTTTTTCCCAAAACACTAACACTAGAAACGGGGCTGATCTTCTCAGATACTTATTCATCTTAAGCCCATTTTATCACAGATTGCCATTTTTGGGGGGTAGATGAATCCAGATTGTTTTTTTTTTTTTTTTTTTAAATTACTCTGTTAGGTGATGTAGGAAAGAGTGTGATGTATATATATTTTTTTTTCATGTGTGTAAACCTAATGTTAGAAGATTAGTAACGCTGCTGCAGCTTCTGTTCAAAAAGCAGTTTTTAGACCATTTCCACCACATGGTTTAGAAACAAAACGTCTGCATGGCTTGTCAACTATTCCACTTGTCCATATGTTTTTCTATTCCCTAAGCGTAGTAATTCTTTCAGAGATGCTACTGAAGAGAGTCTCTTGCAATTAAAGGAGCTATTGTTTCTCATGTGCATCTCTGTATTTAGCACTGTGCTAACTCATCAAATGAGATTTAAATCAGTCTGAAAAAAACGGAGTTTTTAAGAGGAAATGTACACTGGCGGTATGTAGTGAGTATGCCACAGTATTGAAATTATTGTGACGTAGAACTCTTATTTTTGCTGCATGAATGTGCTTCTCTTAATAATGGTAGAAGGTTATGAAATTGAAGTGTGTCAGGAAGCAATTGTGTGTTGTGGGGTGATTATCAGGAATGGTGTCCTGCTTTTTGCTGTGGTCCTGCTGTCTCTACGCAAGAGCACTGTGAAATCTCCCAACTTTCAGTTTCTGCTGGAAACTGCCTGTGAATACAAGTCTCTGATTTAACTGGGGAGGGTCAACAGAAAAGTCCGGGGTAATTTGAGTTGAACCCTGCCAGCCGAGTGTCAGTAACTCCTCAGTCTTCGCTGCTCCTTCTTCCTCCTCTCTGTAGAGACAGAAACCTTATGTAAAGATCTGACCCATGTAAACTCTCGATTATCAAGAACCCAGACTGTGCTGGTGCTTGCAGGATGATTTATGTGAGGGTTTTGTGTTTGAATATGGATTTGCACGATCAGTTTTCAAACTGAAATACCTGTGTAAATAGCCACAAACTGCTGCTTTTGAGGTGTGTGTGGCCTTACTGCAGCTGTGAGTAAGGACAGTTTGTGGGAGTAACTAAAAGAGCAGGATTTTATGCCTTTTGACTGTCAGGAGCCTGTGTTTCAAGTGTGCTTGCAGCCTTGAGTCTGCACACACAGGTTCCATGAGCAATCCTGGTGTGATGTGTACGCCGAGTCCTGCTGCCAGCGGTGTGGTGGGCATCTGTGTGGGAGCTGCCTGGGGTCTGAGATGGAAGGGAAGATCCTGAAAAGCCTAAAGATCCAGTTGAGGTAATTAAAAGAGCTCTTGATCCAAATCCTTTCCTCAGTTGAACGAACGTAGCTTCCTGTAAAGTCTCTGAGTTCCGGGCAGTCAGAGCTGAGCACAGCCCACTAGCAAGCTGCTGCTATTAGCATCCTTT
The DNA here is from genome assembly GCA_033439905.1 of Ceryle rudis. Classification (NCBI taxonomy): domain Eukaryota; kingdom Metazoa; phylum Chordata; class Aves; order Coraciiformes; family Cerylidae; genus Ceryle; species Ceryle rudis. The sequence goes on from JAAGNO010022020.1 coordinate 1,942, forward strand.
AAATTTCAAGACACTAGTGGCTGAGGGTAGTCGACTTCTCTGCTGTGGAAGCATCTCGTCTCTGACAAATACTGCATTATAGTCTGTCAGTCAGATGGTAAACTGCTCGATCTTGAACTGCAAAGTGGTCAGAATGGAGAAGAGAATGAGACCGTCAGTAGAGTCACAAATGGCTAACGTGTCTGATTTACCTACAGTGTAATGGCTTGTCATCCTCTGAGGTGCTTAATCTTATTGTGCCCTAATCATTTTTACAGATTGCTTTGTGGTTTCTTTTTTTTTTTTTTTAAGGGCCTAGTACTGCTTAAAGTATTTAGGCAAAAATGTTAATTGCCATTTATTATTGGCAAAGTAAATGATAAACAGTAATACCTTCAGTATTATTTTATTTAAAAAGGTTGCAGTTGATTAAAGGCAGAGCTGTATCTTTTCATCTGCCTGACAAACTCCATAAAGCCACAAATCCCAAGAGTTCTATCTGACTCTTCTGCTTCATTTGTTGTCCAGGGTGGACCTCTTCTGGGAAGTGAGTATGCTTGTGGGAGGCCACGGGCTTTTGACTGCCCAGACTCTCCCCGAAAGGGTTAGATGGCGATTAGTGACTTAGAGGTTCTTCAGGAATAGATGGGACAATATTGTCTGCAAGATGAAGAAATGTTACTCTTGACATTCAGATTGCATTCTTGTCTCTGCCACAGCAGTTTTGTGTGATGCTGAAAGGTGGCTCTGGGTCTATTCTGGAGGTGGCTTGATTGAGCTGGTGGCAGATGTCTCCCATGAATTTGCTGTTTTGACCTGCCTCTGGTCCAAAGCATCTACTACAACTTGGTTTGGCTCCTCAGTGCTGTCCTCTCTGTTTCTTAAGAGTCCATGCTTACCTTGGTAGGTGGCTTTTCAACTCCTTTTTCATCGGGTTTGGCTTCTTGTCATTTTCCAGGGACAGAGAGGAGAAGCTACTGGCTTGAAATCACACAACAGGGTCAGTGGCTGAACTGGACAATATTGAGATGTGGTGGACTCAGGTGCTTGCAGTGTGAACATGGACAAACTGTGTGAAGACTCTTCTACTGTTAGCTTTTGTGTGCCTTGCAAAAATAATGCTCTGTCTCTGCTACGTGCTGTGCCGGAGGGGGTCTTCCCATTGTAACCTTCTCTGCCAGCTGCTCTCTGCCAGCTGTTCCTATCTTTACCTAGAGTGCAATCACAACAGGCACTGAAGAACATCCACTTGTGCAAAACGTTTTTCATCTTAGGTTGTATTAACGTAGAACTGGAGTTCCAGGTTATTTCCCTGTCTGAGTAAGACAAATGCTGTTGCCAAGTCAGCAAGAGTTTCTTTAGATGCCTTTTTTTTCCTTCTCTTTTGATGTCAGCAATGCAAATTACATGAGTTTTGCGATCCTTACTGATGTTTTAAGGGATACTTTAAGGCAAATCTGAGATGAAACCATATTTCTCAGGCTGACTAGATAAGAGTTTTGCCCTGCTTAAATAGCTTTATCAGATAAAGAACTATTCCTGCTTCTTTCACTGAAACAATTGAAGAATAGGTTTGGGACCTCTTCTATTCCCTAAAGCTGGGAGATGCTGGATTAGAGCCACCTCTGTGGCTCATGAAGCCCCACCATCAGATATGCTCAAACATTCTGCATGGACAGTGGCCAAATACAGCTCGTTTTGCTCTCCTGAGTAGCTGTCACTACTGCCTGACTGTATTTTTAACTCAGTTGTTAACATTTTGAATGACTTTTTTTTTGTGTTCTATTTGCTGCACTGGTGATAAATGAGTAATTGTAATTTGTAGCTGCTTGCTGTCTCCAAGCTGAGATGGGAAGTTGTTTTGGCGGAGTAGTACAATTTGAAGAGCTGATTAAAGGTGGGAGGAAAAAAAAAGTGTTCTAATCTCATTGTATTATTTGGAGGCTATGGTGAAGAAAGCAAGCTGCACAGAGACCTGGCTCCGTATCTTCAAGATCTTTAGGTGTCTTTGGGTACTTACATTACATGAAAGCTGTGAGAATTAGTTATCTGAGTTAGCTCGCTGGGTCTTTGCAGATGACGGCTGTGGTGGAATGATAGGAACTGATTTAAATTCCTGAGTTCCAGCTTATGGTATCTTCCTTCCTTGCCACTAAATAGCATTTTCTTACAGACTTTCATTCCACCTTCTTCCTGAAACAGACAGTTGAGATTCCCCCTATTTTCAGTATCTGCTCGCTCAGAGTTTTGGATTGCTGCATTACTCTGAATTAGTAGACTCCAGTGCTGCCAGCAGTTATGGGAGGGTGTAGCCAACTCCCTAGGCTCTTTTCCTGTTAGCTGGGAGCATCTGAAGGCCCAGAGCCAGGCACTGGGGAACAGGAGGAACAGAGGCTTTATTGGAATTTAGGTTACCCAGCTAGGGCCCCGAAGGTCTGGTATGTACATACACAGACACTGCTGGATGTATGTATTTTCACATCTGTGCTTTCCCTTTTTCTGCCTTATAGTGGATGGAATGAGCATTGAATCATCCATACAATATAGTAACCAGTGATTTATTCCTGTGCTTGTAATTTTCATCTTCAGAGCAGCCAAGAGTGTTGCTCCCATTTGACGTGTGTTCGATGATATATATAAAAAGATGGATTTTTGAGGCAGTTCCTGCTAGGTAAATGCATGAAAAATGAATTGTCTTTCCCTCTTTAGTATGTATCCTGACACAGTGAGGATGAACCTCACCGAACTGAGAAGGCTGTTTTGACTGCAGTTGTCTGTTGTTTCCTAATCACCAAAAAATACTTAATTTAAAATCTTTGTATATATATAAATATTTTTCTATACGATGCACGTGATTTTCAAAATACAGGAAAATAGCTTCTAATGTTAAATCATTTTAAAGTAGCTGCATGCACTTAAATTCATACTGAAGCACATTATTCCATATTATGTAGTATTTGTAAACCTCAGTGGAGATCCAGGTTTTGTCATGTCAGTTTTTTACAGAGAGACCAGAAACAATTCTTCTCCCATGTCTTGGAATCTAACCTGATTGGATAAACAGAAGGTAGGGTGGGACATAGCACTGATAAGCCACTTAACCTTAGCAAGTCTTTGTCTGCAAAGTAATTATTGCAGAAGCTCTGAGCTTTGGGAAGAAGCTGTGCCTGTTGTCTTGACCTTAGTGGCATTTGACATTTTTAACAAGGTGAATTACATTGCAGAGAACAACATCCCGGCCTCAACCAGGATTCTGGCAGCCTTCGCACTGCTCCATTCAGGAAAAAGGTGAAGGCTGTGAAATTAGATTGTTATAAAACATTTTCTGGCCAGCAGAATGGTGGGCTTTTTTGTTGTTGTATTGAATCAACAGATTGTATTATTTTGACTTCTCCTATTCCATCTGCCTGAAAAAAGTGAATTTCTTGGTTTAGAGATTCTCTTTTTGATTAGAGATGTGGCTACAATGAGGCTTTTAAAGCTGCTGGGAACACCTGAATAGAAACGGTTAACTTTTTTGTCTTCCATGTTTGCTGTGAACATCATTTAATTTCCTGAACAACCATTTTGTTTATTTTTCCCCCCTTCCCCCCATCTTTTCTTCAGTCTATTCCCATCCTTAAGCTGATTAACATCCTCCTCAGCTTTCAGAGGAACCCCAGCCTCTTTGGATGCCCCCTTTTATGATTAACCAATTGGCCTTTATATCAGTGATGTAAAGAACTTGTGTGAAATTATTTACTACTTTATCTCCCTCCCCTACTGAGATGCCAGTCACCCTCTTCAGAGTCGTGCAGCTCCCACTGATGCTCAGGGCATGTCATTTTTCATCCTTGATGTGCCAGTTGTTGGCTATCAGGCTTTCCAGGTAAGCTGCAGACTTTGCCTTGACGTAGTAGCAAGATTAAGTCTGCTTATCAGGTCGCCCATGCTCTGAGGATACACAGCCAGGTTTAATTTAAAAGCTGCTGTACAGCTCACCTATATTTTAAGTAGTGCTAGGAAAACAGCTCAGCTTTTTTACTTCCTTTCACATGGGAAAAACTTGCTTTGCCATTTCTGGTATGCCTGGAGCTGCCATCACTGTAATAGAGGAGTAACAGCTTTGTATTTTCTGTCAAAGATGAAAGACAAATAAACAAACAAACCATTTATTTTTTTTTTCCTAGTCAAAACATTGTAGTATTTTCTTGTGTGCTCTGTCTTGGCCAAATGTCAGCTCTGGTAATGCTGTTTTGCCTGCCCCACTGTTTGAAGTTTCTGCTGTATACAATCTTCTTCTTGTGCTGTCGGTCCTGCAGTGCAGTGCGTACCAGTGTGGGGTGATGAGGTATCTACTGCTACAAGTAGTACTCAGAAGTGCCACCAGAGTTGAGAGAACCAGCCCAAAAAGCAGTCAGACAAGCAATGAGGGAGCGATGCTGAACCCAAGGTTCACTGATGCCTGCCTCTCGCAGTGTAAGTCAATAAGAGTGAGGCTTAATGGCAGATGGGATGAAGACACTCAAGTTACTCAGCTATGTTTGAATCTTTTTTACTTTTAACTGTCAGGGCAAACTTGATTCTGATTCCCCAGGTACTTTTATCTAGTGAAGGAAATAGAGTTATAAAGAAAGTTAAGGAAATGGTGTCTCTGTGACATGGTTATCTCTTGTAGCTGAACTCCAGGTCTGTGTCACCACTGATGCTGGTAGGGAGTCCTGTCAATAATTAACAGTCTGTAGAGAAATTATCACTTAGATGGTGCCATAAGCTTGCAGAGAGACATTCTGCACTCTGAAGGATTTTCAGTCCAACAGTGGGTGTAGTGAGATTTATCCCAGCTATACAGATTAGGAATTTTGATTCATGGAATGGATTTTCCCTCTCTTGGTACAGTTTTTAATGCAAAGGAGTACCTGGGCTATTTGCTAGTGACAGGCTGCCTGACTGTTCGCTGCAAGACTGATCCAGATACTTGTGCTGAGGTTTTGGTGGGTACTGGTCCTTCTTGCTACTAGTACCTGGAGGTACCAGTTTACTACTTGTAAAGTGCTTAATGCTTTTGTGTGGCTTTTTGTCCTCTTTCTGTGACTTCCACTGAAGCAATATCCGATTTGAAAGGGAATAGAATACGTCTTTATTCCATATACAGTATTGACTTGAGAAGTGAATCCCTGCTCTTGAATAGTAACTTAAAGAGTTTTACTTTGCTTTCCCTAATGAGTTGCAGTGTTAGCGGTGCTTGCATGGTCTTCTTTTTTTCTATATGTCCATAAACTCTTAATTACTGATGGGGCAATATTTTCATTGCATTTTCATGCTTTTACATTTGTTACGAGTCCTCACCAGTATTTAACTGATGATACGTTACCCTTTGTAGGTGGTTGTATGCTCTGCCTGTCTCAGCATTGAGAAGCACGCATGTGGAGTCAGACACGTGTGTTTGTGGGTGAAAACACAGGAAAGGATTAACCAGAGTCTAAGGTTAATAAAGCAGCCAAAGAATGAATCTTCAGCTACTGATGAAATGTACCTTGTCTATTTTTACCACTCTTTTTATTGTTTGGGCTAAGTGAATGCTTGCTTTATCCGTTGTACTTCTTGTTTAGTTGTTCTTTGTTCTCTTTTCTTTCCATTTATCTTAGCTTCTTTCAAAGTCCCACCTGTGGAGAAAAAAACATAGCTATTGTAGAGCTCCTGTGCTGTTTGCTGCCATTGCCCTGCTCATCTGCCTGGTATGTGCATTTTCCTCCCCTCCAGATGAGTCTTGCGTGTTTGGTCTCTGTCATCTCTCCCTTACTGAGCAGTGCACCCCTCAGCTTCATGCCATCACATTACATTGGCTGGTAGCCCTCAAGTCGCGGTGCTCCCTAAGGTTTAATGTGGTGCCCTGTGTGGCATTGTGCCTTACAGCATTGACCTGTGTCTCAGTTCCATTCAGCCCCCCAGCACTGGGGTCTTTTGGTCCCCTACACACTGACTCCACATCATTTTCAGGTGCTCCTAAGGAGTTCTGCTGTGATTGTAGAAGTTGGGAGGGTGGAATGGTGTTTGGTGAGAAGCAACTTGTAGCACAGCGAGAATGTGGAGTGGGAGGAAACTAGGACCTGAAGAAAGGCAAGGAGGCAAAGAAGAGAAAGGAGGTACCGGGCTGGTTGGGGAGTCATGTAAAAGACTGTTTATTAATTTTGAAGCATCTTTTCAGATGATCTTCATGTTCTCTCATGGTGAACCTGACCAGTGGGTGTCACTGACTTAGTGTGTTGAGTCTCTGGGTCATATGACAGTTTGATGGGAGCAAGAAAGCTGGTAGCTCCGAGAAAGGTGAGAGCTGCAAGGTCTGTGGTCTCTGTCACTGGACTGCAGCAGTGAGCACTGCAGTAGACATCCCTAAGTAGCTGGAAGTGGAATGTTTGGGTTGTAATCTTTAGATTACACTTGTGAGTTATGGGTAGCTTCACTGTCCATCTGCTCAGGCAAGGTGAGGCTGTTTGTCTGAGCAAGGTTCAGATCCTGCAGTCTTCTGCATTGTGCCATTTACTACTTAATGGCAGCATAAAAGGCATGCGAATAAATCCATACAGGGCATGGCCATAATATGGGATAGAAAGGAAATGCAGTATTCACGAGGTAACAACAGAGGAGTGTTGTTGGATCAGGGAATGACGGGGAGAAGTCTCTTACTAAAGCTTGCTTGAAGACAGCATGTAGCAGTGCTTGCACAACCATGAGTAGGGCTTCTTGCCTTTCCTGGCACCCTCAGATTGCTGCTCTAGGGGGTCAAATAGTGACAGAGCAACTCATGAAATTGTTAACTGTGAACACAAACGAAGAGGGAGTGGACACAAGGGGCTGTGAAGTGGGGAAAGTGTTGGCTTGTTTCTTCCCGCAGCCTTTAAGCAGAGGGATGGATAAAAACCACACCGTGAGATGGGTGAGGTGGTGCAGTTCTGAAGCACAGAGGATGCTTCTGTGTTACATTCTGTAGGGTTCTTTGCAACGCCTGCTCATGCCTGACTTGGCTTGAGACTTTCCAATATTTATTTCTTTTCCAAATGTTTGCTGCAGGTGCAGAGTCTAGGTTAGTAGGGGTCTGTGTGTTTGATGGGTATGCTAAGGATAGTAATTTCTGGAGTGAGTGAACTACTGAGTGGGGAAATAGACAGCTAAAGAGCTTGCATCAGTGGAAAGCTCTATGTTTCTGCATGGTCCAGATGTTTCTGCAGAGCAACAGAAAAGTCAGAACAAAGAAAGCTTTAAAAGGGAGGTGAACAAGTAGGGAGAACCTTAACTGAAAGTAACTCATGTCTTGGGCAGGAGAAGAGAGGAAAAAATGCTTTTCTAGCAAGGAGGGGAAAAAGCTCCTCTGCAGAAAGATCTGTGAGGTGCACAGAATGATCGTGGACCATGCTGGAGCAGCTGATTACAACCCAGGCTGAGTGAAAAACACCTTTGAAAGAAATATATGCTGGCTTTAATTTTTATTTGCTTTTTACTGGACTTCTGTAGTTTTTATTATAGTAATTAAATGCTGATATACTTTTCATGGTAGTAATTAAGAAATGCTGATGGGATGAGAAATTTAACTCTGTCTATGTATGTTTGTCCTGCACTTCTGAAGTTATCTGTAACCCAGGTAGCTTGCCTGTAAGTTCTCAGGAAGTTGGTACTTCAGCCACAATTATTCCTTGGTTATGTGGAAAGGAGTTGAAAATGTATCACTGTGAGGGTCTTAACTCAGGAGTATTAGGAGAGCTTTTGCAAAGGGCCGTGACCCCACCTGCTTTCAGGGCTCCAGAGCTCAGAGCAGTCATTTCAGAGCTCATCAGTCCAGAGGATGTCCATATTCACCTGTGAAAGTTCACCTGGCTTGGTGATGGATGCTCCTGTCCCAGAGCAAAGCAGGAACAGATACTGGACTATGTATGCTTGCAGTTAGGGACAGTTAATAAGACTTGGGGAATGCTATGAAGTCTGCTGTTGCCCACCTTTGTACTAGTTGTGCCAGCTCCTGCAATCATGCTGATGTGTGATAGTCTTGATTTCATGAAATAAAAATGAAGAAGGAATTTTTTTAGTCCTCATAGCTGAAGTGGAGGGCTTGAAAACATGAACGTTGGCTTGTGCCCCAAAAGGCAAATAAAAACCCTTTGTGGGTTGTTCTTTTTCAGATGACTAATTAATCGTAATTTTGGGGGCCTGACTGGTGATTTTTAAATGCTAGGGATTGCTACAGTGAGAATTATATATCAACTTATAAATAGATGCATGGGTTTTTTTTTTTAATTATTTTTTTTTAACTAAGCAACTACAACAGTGAAGGGGAATAGGAGAAACAAAACCAATCTGGGCATTCCTTCATAGGTCATATTATTAATTGAACATTTTGTCTTGGCACCCAGCAAGCATCTAGCACAAACACACTTGCTGAGCCTTATGAAGAAATGCTGAACATCTCCAGGGTTTAGTATGCCCAATTGGATGAAGCAGTAAAAATGCACACGAGATGTTTATTTTTTCTGTCTCACTCCAGTCATTGCCTTTAAATGTTAAAGCATATCCAGAAGGGAATGGCAGAGTGTTGAACTTGAGTGAGCTGATCCAAAAATGGTAACAACAATAAAAAAGTAAACCTATCATTAGAGAAATCATGTGTTTTGATAGTTCTGTTTAGACAACAGAACAAGTGAAAATACTTATCTAGTGTCATTCAGTAAATGCTAATGGGTCTAGCATGTGATAACATGTTTATTTTTGCCTTGGGTCTTTGGTGAGTGAACATCAGTTTAGTTAAAAAAAAGAAAAAAATCTGGTTTGTGCTTCACCTGTCAAACAGGCCATTGCTAGTGAAAGTCTTGTACTAAGAGGATTAAGTTTGTTGTTCTTCCCCACCTAATCTGTAGAAAAATGCATTGCCTGGACTGAGTATTTATACCATCAGTAGGTTTTGTAAGTTGAGTTCAAATTCTGCTTTCTCTTCTTCTGCGGAACAGCAGATCTACATAATGGAGAAAAGCCAAGTTGCCTCTGCTGGTGTGGGGGCAGATGGGCTGGTGGGGTTTCCAGTGGGGCGAGGTCTCTTCTCTCCAGCATAACCAGAGGAGCATGTGTGTAGTATGCCTTCATGTGAAATCATGGCTCAGCCTAGATGAATATGAGCTTTCTCAGGACTGTGGAGCTTACTATGTTCTTTCCCAAATCTGACTTAATCATTTGGTTTCAGGTGGTGCCTTGTGTGGCTGTGTAGTCTGTCCTGGGAGACTCTTCTTTCCACATAAGATCAATACTTTATTTTTCCTTAAAGAAATTAAAAAGAAATCCTGAAGACCCTGAGAAGGAAGTTGTTTTCATTCATGAAATGCTCCCAGTCTACAGGTATTTCTTTAAACAGTTTGGTAAGTGCTAAGAACAGTTTAGCTTTCAACTAGTTCAGTGCATAAATAGCTAGGCTTTGTCATTTCATGATCACCTTTTTGGGTCTAAAGTAAGTGAGTTGAATGTTTCAGGGGGGAAAAGACCACCCTGGGTCTGGACTAGGCATCGAGCACATGAATGTGATTTAAAAATGTGATTTTTAAACCAGCTTCCAGGCAAGTTTCCTACCTTAAGATGCCTTGTTCAAGGACTGAGTAGGTTGAATGATTTATTTAATTATTTTTTACTTTTATCCTCATACTTAGCAGATTTCTTGCATTAATTGCTTGAAGGTCTGCTTAGGATTTTTGCTTGCTCTTTTTAGCAGCATCTTTTAAATACTGATACTGTACAAGACTGTAAAACGTACATAAAAGCATCATTTCCCACTTTAAAGAGTAAGTTCTATAAATAGCTGTGCTAATGAGGCTCCATTTGTATCCCAGTTCCCTCAACTCCTTTTGTCCCCTGTGAGGTGATGGAGAGAGAGGGAGCAGGTGCTGACCAGGCAGCCAGCTGCGCTTGAGCAGGGGGCACAGCTCTGCCAGCATGGGCCTCACAAATTTAAGTCTCTCTTCTACCCACGTTTTCATAGAACTTGCAGGATCTTAATGATGAGTTTGATGCTCTCCCTCCTCCCTGTTCAAATGTTGCTGAAGTTAACCAACAAATTTGGAAGTCAGTTAAGTGGGTAGGATGGGTATGTCAGACAGTCCTCTCATTTAAGGGGCACTGCTGTTTTGTTTGCTATGCCTGTTTAGAATATATCCTTTTCTTCCAGGTGCCCACAGAATTGCTTGCTGGCTGCCAGAGCCCTGCCTGTCTGGCTTCTTCAGCCTTTCTGGGCAGGGCCAGCTCAGCCCCTGCTTGGTGGGGAACAGCCTCCCCTTTTTGATGAAGGGCAGGCAGCTTCCTGCAGCTGCCAGACCTCTGTCCTCCTCCCAGCAGGCCTCCCCAGTTGGGAGCCCAGCTCAGACCAACCACAAACCAGAGCAAGCTGTCAAGCTGGGAGTGGGCAAGTTCACATGTCCTCGAGGACGAGAGCGTGCTCTTTCCCATCTGTGACAAACCATGTGCAATATTCCTTCTCCCCTTGCCGCATTAGTCTGGTCCTGATTGCTGTCTGTTCTCAGGGACAGGATGTCTTCCTCCATAATATTCTTATTCTTACTTAAAAAAACCCTAAGTCTTCTACTGGGAAATGTGCCAGAACTGTGTTGTGGAATGAGGGGAAAGGATTATGGAGTGGGGTACTCCAGAAGGAAAGAAAATATTTGTGCTTGGATGATAGGGTGGGACAGGGCGATGGTAAGGTGGTGAGGTAGAGGGGCCTTGGGAGGTTGGAAGGGAGGTGGAAGGTTGGAAGAGTTTAACACAATAGAGGCAAGTAGTTTGTAATAGCAGTGGTGCTGAAGAAGAAGAAGAAACATTAAAAGCAGAGAAGAAAGTAAAGAAAAAATTATGTGAAGCAGAATAGCAGAGAAAGACAGACTGTAGTTTGGAAATACGAGAACAAATATATAATAAATCAGAAGGGCAATCAATTAAAAATGAAACATTCAGTGAGGTAGACAATTTAAGCACATCTCAGTCAGTTGGGCAAAATAATCCAAGGACCTAACAATTAATAAAACAACATGGATTAAATTATAATCCCAGTTAAGAAGATAAAGTATCAGATAGAAGAAGATCACTTGACCTAATTGAGGGTCCAGTTTCAGTGGCCTATGTGAGGTATGAGAGGCTATGAAACTGTAATAGGAGAGGGCATTTTCCTGCCACAAGACAGGAGAAATGGGAATAATTTTGCTCTAGGGATGACTGTTCAAGTGGTGAGATCTGGAAGTAGAGTGATGAAATATGTGGAGTACAGCCCACTCACTGCAGCTATCTCTGGTACCTGTCCTACTTAAGAGCTGTGGTAGGGAAAATGTCCATATGGTTAGCAATAAGATGGGAAAACAACTTTTGTTGCTTTGTTTTGTGTTGGTTTTTTGGTTTTTTTTTTTTTTTTTTTGGTTGGTTTTTTTTTTTCATTCTGTGATTGCATGTTGCCATCTATACAATCCACAGCCGTGGCATCTAGTGAACTTTGTTTGCTGAGATTTAGACTGTCCTCTGGGACACCAGCAGCTCATGCTTAGGGATGATGAGTTGCATTGGGGTGACTCTTTGATTTCTCATATCTAAAACTGGGGTTGTACTTTAACACAAAGGTACTGTTTTGTTCCTTCTGGATGCTACCCATAGCATTTCTCGCCTGCTGTTCCAGTAGGGTCGTACACATAGTTGGCATTAAGCTGGTGTATAGATAATACATATTTAGAAAGAGGGACTCAAAACTGCACTGTGCTCAGGATGTTCATCTACTCCAGAATTCCTTGGCCACCTGCACTTGACTCGTTATGATTCCAAACTGTGGAACAGTTCTGGGAAGGCGAAGGCTTTATGGGGATAGACATGGAACTTCTGTGGTGAAATTTTGTGTCTCAGAATCATCTAGCTTCTGCCCCAGCTATACCTGCTTTCCAGTGTCTGTGAAGATACACCCTTTGGGCATCTGCAGGGCAGATTTGTGAGGAGTGTGCAGCATAGATCAATTGATAATGGACTTTTATTACAGTGCATAAGATCACAGAAATGTCTTTAGTAAGACAGATTACTAAACCAGGTCCATTTAGTTTAGTTTCCTATCTCTGTCAAGTGCTGGCACCAAATGTTGTAGGGAAAGTCATGCCACTAATAGGGATATGTACTATAATCTCCCAAATAAATCAGTGTCTCAGATTCTTATAGTTATGGGCTTACCCTTCAGTAGCTTAGTTTAATACCTCATTCAAAAATAACTGTTGTTAATTATTACCGTCTTTCATATTCTTGGTGCAAACGTAAACAGTCAGTCCTGTCTTAACCTTCATTATCCTTAATTTAGGAAATGCAGGTGTTCTTAGAGTGGTTAATTCTTAAATATATATGTATCATATATATCTAATGTTCTTAGATTGCTGCTTAATCTCTTAAAAAACCAGTCTTATTTCCTCTTTGTCTGATAGACTCTTTTTGTACTAATTTGCTTATTTATCATGTTATTTTTAGATTGTAACATTGTAACAGAAAACAAAATGTCATCATGCTGTTGAAAAATAAATAGCTTGTCCTCAGCCCTCTTGTAAACAGTTTAATTACTGTGGAAACTCAGTTTTTACTCTTCAGAATTGTTCAGTTATTACTTCTGAAATAAGATTCTTCTTTCTAAATAATTAACTGCTTAAATTTCTTGAGATGAGTATCATAGACCAACTGAAGGACATTCCCCTGATTAAATATAGCTCTAGAACTTGTCCTGCATCCTTGAGCTGCAAGGTGAATTTTCAAGATGATTTTGAGATCTAGAAAGCTGACAGTTGGTCTGCCCCGTTGCTGGATGCTCTCAAATGCTGTGTGGACTTTCACCAGCTAGTTTCAGGCCTGGGAGCTCTGAATGTAATAAAAAGCTCAATCAGAAGTGTTTGTAGAAAGCAAATGTTGGGTTAACTTTTGTGCAGTACGCATCCTGTGGCTGTGAATGTGAAAGTATTCTGACGCTGGTCACAGAGACTGACATTTATCTGCCTGACAGGACACATTTCTCATGTTCACTCAGTAGCTGGAAAAAAAACCCACAAGCCCAGTAAACTGCATTAAAGCCTATTGTCAGTTCATCATGAAATCAGTTCAGTGCTGCCCTGGCAAGCTGGGGAAAAGGGGTCAGTAAGAGAGACCCATCTCTTTGGGCCAGGGACTGCCTCTGCTCTGTGTCTCTGCAATGAGACCCTTGTTTTTGACATGTAGCTTCCACAATACTCATAAATGATTACAAGCTATTTCCAGTCCAGACTGATGAGTTCAAGGCCAGTCAATAAATTACAGAATCTGCTACTCTCCTTCTGCACTTTTGTCAGGATCTTGAATTCTGCTGGTTTATGGGCTAGGGTTTCTATTGATTATCGCATCCCCAGCCAGTGCTTCCTTGTTAGTGAGTAGTAGATCCAGCTATAAGTTGACCCATCAATAGCCGTATCACAAATGATCTCTGGCACACTCCAAAAATCTCCCAGGTTGCTTACATCACTCTGTGTTGCCCTTCCTTTAGATGCCAGGGAGATGCAAGTCTCCTAGTGGAACCAGAGTTTGCTATCCAGAGACTTCCTTGAGTTGTTTAAAGGAGGTCTCTGTTACGAGCACTATACCTCACTCTTCTGGAAATGACAATGTGGCTGCTTGGGTAAAAGTAAACTTGGGTTACTAATCTGTTTGTAGGAGAGATGGGGAATTGCTCCAGACCACCTGCAACTGGGGGTGAAGCAGTAGAGTACAAGAGGCAGAACGTGGATGGGAAACCAGAAGACAGTTCCTCATGTGGGCAGAAGAAGAGTGCTACGTGACAGTGGTTAAAGCACATGTCTCTGCTGTCTTGAAACAGTTTGTTCCCCATGGTGGTTACGTAGCGTGAGGTGAAGGTAGAAGATATGAGCAAATGTACTACACTTCAGCCTGCTGTCTGGTTGCTGTGGAGAAGGGCCCTGCTTGTTGGAGCTCCAGCTGTGCAGAGTTTGCATAAATCTTCAGGGGCAGTACAGCTCCATTTCCCCTTTCCTGTTCAGTGGCATCTCTTGGACATGCTAGACTGAGAGTCTTGGCACGGCTGTGAGTTTTATATCTTGTTTGTAACTGCTGGTTTATAATTTCTCCTTTCAGCTCCTTTCAGAACCTAGTCCCAGTATTTGTTATTACTCTAGGTTTCTTTGGATTATGGGTAGTCTGTGAAAACTAGAGCACGGCAGCTAATTAAATCTAGGTTTTCAACAGTAGTCCTTCAAGCAAAAATAGTTTCCTGGGATATGTGTGGCTGTATATGTCAAATGCTTTAGGTATTGCTTTTATTTAGAATTTCATAATGTTGCAGTATATAGAATTCTTGCAGGCATTACAAGGTAGCTTGTTCTGCATTGCTGTAGTACGCCGGGCAGCTATCTAAACAGCAGCAGTTCACCTCTTTACTGTCTTAACTCTAATAAATCCTGTAACTGGGTTTTTGGGAATAAAGAAGTCGAAGAAGGGTGGAAAACTCTCAGCCAGCAGAGCAGAAAGAGGAGAGAAAGTAAAACCCTAGCCTTGAATTCTGATGGGAACCTTTCCCATAGCTGTAGGGAAGCTGTTTTGCAGCACTGGAAGCCTAGGGTTTCCCAAAGCCTCCTGCTCTGTGTGCGTGCCTGTGCAGAGGAGGTGTGATTGGATAGCTGGGGGCAGGTCTGGCAGATGGCAGAGGCAGGAGAGGTAGATGGAAAATAAACATCTTGGCAAAGCCAGGCAGGAGTCATAGCATGTAGTAATCTCTGCAGTTTTGTGTTTGACAGACTTTTAGAAATTCTTGTCTCACGTTTAGTGTTAACTTGTTAAAGGCCAGGAGATGAGACAGAGGGTTGAAGTTGGCCAGGCCTAAAAGAGTTTAGTACATAAATCATGCTTATCCTCGGGGAACATTTTGATTACTCTGGGTAATGGGGTTTGTGTATTCCTGATTTATTCCCAGCAGCACACAGCATAGTGCAGCAAACTAGTTAGATTAGGATAGTCTTGAATGTGGTTCCTGTCTCTTCCAGATACCTTCTTTTTCACTGCCAAGCAACTGCCTGTTTTCTACCGCTGCTTCTTCTATGTCTGTTTAGGCAACCTCCCCACCCCAAGCCCCTGGAACCAGACCAGTAAACATTGTGGTGTGTTGTGCAACCCCATGTTTGCAGTAAGTGTTGCCAAATATCTACTTATTCAATGGAAATGGCAAAAATAGCGTGCAATGAGTTGGAAGCTAGAGTTGTAAATATGTAATGACCTTGATGGCCTGAAGCTGTTTGGATTATGCTAAGGACTGTTTCAGAGCTCGGACAAGATGATGTGATCTGCCTGTGAAATTCTGGGAGCTTTGGAAATTTGACTTTCAGAAACTGTGCTTTCAGCGCTATATGAATATATGTCCTGAAAGGCCAGGTTTATGTTCCCTGATTACACTGGCAAATTCTTTCTAACTGGTTGGAGGATGCGTTCCAGGGGATCCTGCCAGCTCCTCTTACAGTCTGGAATGGCTCAGATGATAAGCCTCTGCATGCCCTTTGAAAGCAGCAGCTGACTATTAGCAGTGTAGAGTACATGTTTAGAGGAAACGGTGTGCTTTGGTCCCAGATACATGTGACCCAGAAAATTCCCCATGTTTTATACACCCTGGAATCATGTATAGTTGTGGTGATGAAAGTGAATTGGTCCTGTGACTGTAGCCAAAGGGACTTGACTCGGGTTAGGTTGCCACTGAGGGAGTGGCAAGTCTCGGAAATGAGGTGATGTGGGTGGAAAGTGGGTGAACATCTATTGGACTCTTTTCATAGCTGCTGTTAGATACTAGCTAGGTTAGTTTGCAGTAGTGGGCATTGCTGAGAGGGTAGATCTGAGCTCATTTGCATAGAGTGGTCAGTAAGCTGGCAGCACTGTTGAGAGCAAATGGCAAATGTTTACTTCTGCATCAGCATTTTATCCTTTCTAAGGAGGTCCTAGAGGGAGTAAGGTATACAGCAGGTTTTGTTACTGAGATATGTTCAGAAATAAAATAAAAATCACTTTCGTGTGACTATGTTCCTATTGTCTATGCCAGGGGGTAAGCAGCAGACTTCAGTGACGTATAGTCACCTATGGATATAGCAGGTTGCGGTTCATCACACTTACTTTATCTAAAAGTTAAATTTCTCTGTTAGTACTCCTACTATAGTTTCCTCCTGCTATAAGAAATGAACAGGCCGTGGTACTTGCAGATACTGACAGGTTTTTTATCTGCCTTAGATACCTGTGTTAGGGTAGGATAAGTGTCCTTCTGTTGACTGTGGACAGTTTAGATGACCAACATAAAAAAGATGCCTAATTGCGCAGTGGCTGGGCTTTGGTGGTGTGAGCATCGTAGGAAGGACACTGAGACTTGAAGCACACCAGTAGAATTACCTGAGTGCCAAATGGGGCTTCAAACACTAAGTGCTCCTGCATTGCCAATCAATTAATACAACATAGGGCTGTCACTCAGCCACAAAGAATGGAAGTAGGAGAGCTGCAAAAAGAAACCCTGTGGTCCAGCAACAGGCTTAGCATTTGCTTCTGCTTTATCATACCGGGGTCCCAGTTCTGCAGTACACCCTGGTGATAATCAATACTTTTTTTTTTTTTCCGGGCTTACAGGAGAGCAAGATGTGAAGCTGGAGGGGGTATGTTGCCTCTTGTTCCTGGGACAGGTGTATGGAGATGAGTAGTGAAAGCATCTCAGCTGACCTTCTCTATGAGGTCTTAGAATGACTGTCCCTCATTTCCAATCAGAGCTGGTGAGATCTTTTCTGGTTTTAGTAAGTCTGTAAAACAGGCAAAAGCCAAAATTCAGATATGAGGGACTTTAAAGATGAGTGTGAGATGATTGCCATTTAACTTTTTTCTTCTCTGGCTTAACCAGAGGAAAAGAGACCTAAAAAGACTTGGAATTGGAGTTTCTAATGAAAAGATATCCCAAATTGGAAGTGCCTTTCCTTTATTTTAATCCACTTACTGCATTTAGCAAATTATTTATATCAATGAAACTGATTTTATAGCACCTAGTACTGAGACAAGATTTAAAACATGTTAGCAAAACCACTTCAAAAATGAAACTTGTTAACCGCAAGCAGTGGAAATCCAAGTTCAAAGTATGTTTCTGTTTTAATCGGTAATAATTTTGCCATTCATCTTCATCTGCTAGAAGCCATCTGTCAGCACACAGAAGGATCACTGAACTGAGTTCAGAAATATCTCTGGATGCTTGGCCAACTGATCATCATCTGTTTTCAAAAAGTGATGTTGATGGTTGCAGCAAGTTGGGCTGTAACTGAAGTCCAGTGTCAGACGCATTAAATTATGGCTTTCATCCAAAATTAGACTATTACAGCTTATCTGGTGGATAATTCTCAGTATACAGGGGCAACAAAGAGCACGCAATTTTGTCCATGTCCTTTTCGAGAATGATAAAACAAGGTATTATTTGGCATTTATTGGATTTAATTTATTTTTTTCCCCATCTCAGCCAGTAGGAAATGTGATACATACAACAGGAATCTCAATCATAATCCATCCCCTTTAGGAAAGCTGTCTCACTAGCTACTTTCATTCAGGTTAGACAGAATAATAGAAGTCTTAAAGGTAGACATTTCCTACAAATTCCATGAGAAACAGCGGGCTGGCTAGAAGAGAGAGATCAAACCTGAGGTTTCCTGTTTTGTTTGGCGAATCAGTTCATCCTGCTAGCTGGCAGGGCGTCAGATGGATGCTTTCCAACCAGGCAAAACTCAATCTGTCTCCTAAACAACTGATAGTTATGAGATGTAGGAAGCAGTTTCTGAAGAGTGAGAGGAACACATTTCCCTTCAAAACAGGGCTTCCTTCAGTTGTAGATCTATTCATATGTCTTTGATGGGTTAAAGCTTCCTCCCAAATGGGCATTTTTGTATGCCTTTGAAAATGTATTGCTCTTTCATGCCTGTTGAATCGTAGAATGGTAGGGATTGGGAGGGATTTCTAGAGATCACTGAGTTCAATCCCACAAAGTTGATGGGATACTTTTCCATCTTCTTGTCTCTCATATGTATAGGCAGTGGCTGCCTGGTTACCTACAGTTTCTCCATCAAAGAGCACTTGGACTGACCAGTGGAGGATTATTCCTCTCCTCATCATTTCTGTGGGCTCAGTTTTCAGGCATTTTGAGTTGTTTCTATCTGTGTAATGGAGGCAAAAAAAAAAAAAAAAAAAAAAAAAGTTTTTATTATTTATTTTCTTCTATTTCTGGCAGTTCACCTTCTATGGAGGGGCACGACTAGCTGATCAAATTAGTAAAAAGCTCCCTATGAACTTTCTTGGATTTGCGTGTGGGGGGCACTTCTGTGAGGAGCATTATGTAATACTTCCCAGAGCTTTTATCTGGGTTGCAGAAGCAGGTGGAGAAGTCACTGTAATGTGATAATTGACTTGCTTAGATCTAGATGGTATGTATCATCACCACTCCAGACACTACAAGCTCAAATGTAAGATTAGAGCCGCTCGATGTATTTTTAGTAAATCTCCTCCTGGAAGAACACAGCCATCCTGTGCCCTTGTTGAAGCCAAATATTTCTTTGTGCTTGTAGCGGCGCAAAGCAAGCAGCAATTTTGCTGAAAGGAAGGAGGGAAGTGGTAAGAACAACTCATTTTTCCCCCCTGCAGCAGCACGGTTATGGATTGTAACTTTCTGTCTCAGTTGATGGTTCTGCTATTTTGCAAGACAGCAATTCATTAATTTCACCTCATGTCTGTGAAAGCTGCTCTCCTCCTGCCAGGTTTGTAAGATTAAAAGAAGAAGAATAGTGCATGAAGCAATTAATCTGTTCCCCCTGCCCCACTCCCCTTTACCTCTGAATCCTCTCTGACAATACTACCGTTTTGTGCAGTGGTGCCATCTCATCTTTCTGACTGCCCACTGTGAGGGCTGAATGCACAGAGATGAAAGATCATCAGATGAGGCTGCTGGCAAACAGCATCCTTCTGTGAGGTGCTGTAGACAGGCAGAGACCTACAGTCCCTCCCTCCCAGCTCACGTTAACTGCACAAGCTTGGGAGACTTCCTAGGGTCTGGAGCAGCAGGTCTGGCTTTGTGAATTGGAATTAAACTATCAAATGTAGGTATTTCCATCTAAGGTAGTTGATCCCTATGGTTATTGGCGAGGAAATAGGTGTCTGTTTAGTTGGAGGTGAACCACACCCTAAAAGAAGCTATTTCTGCTATGAAGAAGCTTTGGTGTGACTTGGATAGAGGTGTTTACATTTCAGATACTGTAAATGCAGCAAGTTGAACCCTGTGTCTTCCCTGGGAATGACTCTCAAACACAGTTGTCATATTTAGGGGTTGGTGATGGTGGCATTAGCAAAGCAAAGGAGCAATCTGGGGCAGTGCCAGGGAAAACCAGTATCATATGAGGTCATTTCTCTTGAGTTGCTGGCCACTGCCCAGAAACCATCAGATGATGGTTGAGCTTGTGCTCAAATTCATCCCTTCTCAAGGGAATGTGGTGGCTGTTCATTCCGGCTCCTATATGAGATGACAAGTCACTGCTGCTGTCTCTCTTGGATGTGGTTGGGATTTCACTGGGAACAATACAGACACTTTGGAGGCATCCTGCATTCCAGTGGATTTTAGTGCATGGATAATAAAGCAGCACTACAGTGCTGCTATAGCAAGTCACAGCTTGTGGTGGTTTTCTTTTAAAGATCTCTTTCTACAGCTGGTATGAGAGTCTTAGAAAAACTTCATATGACCAAATACTAGAATTCAAACTCTATAATTCATACTTCATAATTTGTGTTTCAAAGATTATAAGTGGGCTTTGTGCATAGCAGTTGGAAGCAAGTTTGCATGAATCAAATGTATTTTCTCTGAAAGAGGCTAACCATTCTGTGTTTCAATAGCTTTACAGATTAAATCTGCTTAGTTTGTAAGTGAAGGAATTGACAGGAGGAAAGGTAAACTTAAGGCTTGTCAAATGTTCAGGTAGACTTCTATTCACTGAGAAATGTCCTGTTTTCTTCTAGTTCATGAACATTGTTCAGTATCAAAGACAGTCCCTGGCAAATTTTGACCTCATCTGCACTTCGTCAGTCTAAATGTTGCACAGTTCAGTCTTCCTTTGCACTTGCAATATTAATGAAGGTATGGAATAAATTGTGATGCTATTAAAAGAATCACATCTGTTTACAGTGGTAGAAAAGTGTAACCTTTCATTTTCTGTTCTTAAAATGCAGGGTTCTGATCAAAGAGAGGATGCGTAATCAGATAAAGTAACTGCGTATCTTTATCATGCTATCTGATTTTTGAGTTTAAACTCAAAGGAGAATCTAATAGAAATTAAATAATCCAAAATCACCTGAAGATTCAGAGATGGAGTTGAGCCACAGTTCAATTTTGAGTGAACAGAAATTTAAGTATTTGGGGAATTGGAAGGTGTGCCAGGTAATACTGTTGCTACTGCTGTCTTCTGAAAATGGATGAAAGACTTTTAAAATCCTTGAAATTTTAATCACTTAGTCTAGCTTTGTTTGGAAGGAGGGTAGAGGAAAAAAAATCTGGAAAAAAGAGATCACTTGTACTTTTCTGGGGGGTGGGAAAGAATGACTTGGACAAAAGCAGTCCCAGATGAGGGTGACACACTCCAATGGCTGACAGCTCAGATTTTGCCTACTGCAAGGCAGCAGAGCTTGTTTGTATGGAAGCAGGGTAGCAAGGTTAGGGAAGCCCAACACCCAGGAGACAAAAAATATAGCTTTATATTTCTTTTGCAGTCTGGAAAACAGAGCTGTGAGCTATAATACATGGGTGGCACCAAATGTCTGATTCAGGGATGTTTTAAAGTAAGTAGTGAAAATCCAAAGAGACAGTATTCTCAGGTTAAATAAAATACCCTTCTCCCCCCCCCCCCCCCTTTGGGTACCTCAAAAAGACCTGGAAGCAAGTTCTAAAGGAAAAGATATTGATGATGCAGAAAAGATGGAAGTGCTTGATTTCATAATTTCCCCTCCAAGTTATTAATTTGTCAGTTTGTAGGAAACTCTCATTGGGTTGATAGTTACAATTTGTTACTCGCTAAAAAAAGTTGCACACAGTTCTGCTAACCCCATGAAGGTGGTTTTCTTGAACTGTCCTTATGCTGAGAAGTGTCTATGGTCTGTCTGCCACCTCTTTCCTTTCACATGGGTTGCAGCACCAGGCAGTTCAGTACTTGATTTGCTTCTGCCTGTGGCCTTTTTGTTGTCTTGATATATTTCCTCTCTTGATGAAGGTAGGGGAAATATTACATGATCCTTGTAAAGTCCAGATACTGGGAATTGCTGCAGGGGGCATTGAAATGGGTGGAAAGTTTCATAGCAAGAAACAATATAATACTAAAAGTGAGGAGAAAAACTGTTGTGACTTTAGTCTTCATAAAATCTTACCGTATTGCAGAAAGCTTGGCTGGGAAGTAGATCAGATTATCTCTCTGTTCTGCTCTGCTCTCTCTTTGTATTTCTTTTTCATTGCATTTAGACCTGTTCTGCAAGCTTAGGTCACTGGGGGCTTCCAGAAACGAACCGGTGCAGAGCAGTGTATTCTTGATTTAGATGTTGGTTTTGGCAAAGTTGATAATTTTAGTTAGAGCTTAAACTAGTGCTGCTTTCCCAAAAACCCCCAATTCATTGTGCCTGTGTGAATAGCAAGAGCATTTGCATTGGCTGTTCTCTTCACTTGGTACTTGTCCCTGGTGTTCTTAGGAGAGCAATTGCACCTAATGAACCCAAGTGACCACCCATACTCTGGATTTCAGCAGCACCACAGATCCCTGGTTGTGAGCAAAGGCCTGATGATTTTGGCTTGGCACCAGCTGAAACTCCAAAGGCAGATTCATTTTTTTTTCTCTGGATGTTCGGATTCATTTGATCCCAAAGCAAAACATGGGCAGCTGAGGTGAATGTGAACTGCAATGTAAAGAAAAGGAGGTTTATGTCAGAATAAATGCTTCAGTCTTGAGCTGTCAGCTCCTGGCTCCATTTTGTAGTCACCACACATAGGCTAGCATGATACTAGTTAAATCCGGCAATTGGTTTGGTTTTTTTTTTTCAGACTTCATAGACACATAGAATGATAGAGGTTGGAAGGGACTTCTGGAGTCTAGCCTGCCTGCCAGAGCAGGATCACCCCAGGGCAGTCTACACAGGAACACATCCAGGTGGGTTTTGAAAGTTTCCAGAGGAGACTCCACAACCACTCTGGGCAGCCTGTTCCAGGCTCTGTCACTCTCACAGTGAAGAGTTTTTTCCTCATGTTGAGGTGGAACTTCCTGTGTTCCAGTTTGTGGCCATTGCCCCTCGTCCTATCACAGGGCACCACTGAAGAGACTGGACCCTTCTACTTGACACCCACCCTTCAGATATTTGTAAACATTGATAAGATCCCCTCTCAGGCTTCTCTTCTCCAGGCTAAACAGCCCCAGGTATCTCAGCCTTTCTTCATAAGAGAGATGTTCCAGTCCCTTCATCATCCTCATAACATGAACCAGAACATCAGCCCTCATTTTAATGCTGCCATTAAAGCCAAACTGTAATGAAACAGTAATAATAAGTTTCATGTTACCATTTTTGAGCAATGGTTGAACTGATGCCCTTGTTCACAGTGGGGACTGCTGGCACTCTCCTGTCATCTCCCCATCCTGTGCATGCAGCATCATCCTTCATGGCTCTGCAAACCTGGATAGGGTCCTGTTCAGTGCAAGGTTTAGTAAGTGTGTGTGTGATTTGCTATAAAACTGCTATCCCTTTGGGGCAGAAAAAGGGGTGTTGGTAGTGTTACCAGTGTCAGGGCACCATTAGACCTTAGTAACACTCACCAGCCTCGCTTGGAACCCTTAACCCCTGCACTCCTATGTCATGCCATGCCTCCTCTGCCCATCATTCAATTTAAGATCAGGCTTAAGCCTTCAGTAATCCTTCATGAAACTTCCCTCCTGTTGCTGCTGCCTGACAAGTGGCTCCTCATCAACCTGATCTTTTCCTCATTGATGTACTACACCCCCCTTGCATAGGTTTAGAGGGAAAAATGTGAGAAGAATTTTGCTCCCCCTCTCCCTTGCACAGTGCTGACAGTGCTTATGTGCTTCATGTAGCGTAGCAAAGAGCTGGAGAAAGTGGTGGGGTGCTAGGGAGGCAGGACCTCCTTCACCTGAAGAGATACCTAAAGGGCTGTAACCTCCCGGATGACTATCCATCTTGTGCAATTGCCCGTTTCCAATTTAACATGTTGTACTTGCTGGTTTTAAGCCATTTGGGATGTTTGAACTAGTTACTGCGTCATTATTGTCTGGAACTTGAGTCAGACCAAGGTGAGGTTAAGCATTAACTGACTGCAAACTGAAATCAAACTGAAAAGTTAATTAACTTCATATGAAGGGTAAATTAGTTTGGGATTTTTATGTAAGCTTTCACTGAGCTTATGTATGAATTTATGTTTAGACTTTGCAGGGAGGTGTGGCTTCCTCTCTGCTTTTAGGTGGAGGTGAGTGCACCTGCATTGGCCCTTTGGCTGCGATTGGGCTTTTGAGGCAAATCTGATGTCCCCTGTTTGCACTTCAGTAATGCACTCAAGTGTGCTACAGCCACTTGCAAACTCCTTGTGAAACCAGACCAGAGTTAGTCTGCAGTAAATGCCATGAAAATAAAGTAGTGTGGATGGCACAAGCTATTTCATTCTGCTTGTTTCAGTGTGTGATGTCTGCTGGTCTAACCTCAGCAGAGTGTACTGCGGGGATGTGGTGAACATCTCAGAACTGCTGCTCAGCTCCTGCCTTGTGCCCAGGTTGCTGCTTGAGTTGATGTGCAGAGCCACTTCAGTGCCAGCGCTGCCTTGTAGTTAATGACCCACTTGGTTCCCAGTTCCAGCTGAAATCTTAGAGGCCTGAAGTGAGCTTCTCAAAGTAACTTTTCTCCTGCTTCTCTCGCAAGTAGGGATTTCTCCCTTAAGTGCTCTCAGGTCTGAAGGCCCACAGTGCTTTTTCAGTACCAGTATTCAAGTTGTTTAATTCCTCAATTTCCTCATCCTTGGAGGACACAGGTCTGCTCTGAATTGGAGATAAGTTTGAGTCAAAGGTATATTATTTATGTCCTGTGAGTGAAGGAATTCTTGTAGTGACTTGAAATCTTTGGCTAAAAGCTGCCACAGTTTTTTGCAAATTCTGTAATAACATTTTAGCTATATATTTTAATTAAGCTCAGCAAATAAGTTCAGACTCCCTGATCCTGCACCGTACCCTTGTGAATCCATTCTGCTTTTCTGCACATTTTCCTATGGAGCTCTTCTCACTTTGTAGTTGTGGGATTTGGATCAGAAAGAGAGGTTGAAAAATGTGAGACTTTTAATAATTGCTCTTTTCTGACACCACATTCGAGTCCATGAGATTTTTGTGCTAATGCGTACAGATGCTACTTGAACTAGTGACCTTCCAGGAGGCACCTGCTGCTATTCATGATAGATTTATTAACAAAGGATTCAATGGGAATGGGAAAGAATGCATTTTTGGGGAGGGGAAAGAGCACGTGTATATATATCTAGTTTAATAGATGAGGGAGGAGGGAATTGTACAAAGAGCTGTTCTTTAGCTCATCAGTTTACCCTGGTTAAGGAAAGATTCATTAATATAAAACATTCCCTAGATACTTTTCCACTGAGTTATCTGTTATTTTTGTGCTGCTTGCTCAGACCAGACCTCCAGAGAAGCTATGAGTTACAGGATTTCACTTGGAAATTTTCATTTTGTTGTACAACTGTATAACAAACAACTCTAAGTAGAGTTGAGGCTCCGGCTTATCTTGGATTACCTTGCACTTCCTTGAAAATGTTGCTGTGGGGATAGAAAATACAAAGAAAAGGAGGGGAAAGAGGCAAAAATTATTGTCTTTCTACTTGACAGAGAAATCATTTTCCAAAGACAGCAAACTGCAATTTTTGGACAGCTGGGAAGATATCCACTCTTAAATCTTTTATTTGGTGAGAGATTTCAAATTTCTTCTAATCTGATTTTCACAATTCTGTGATGAAAGCTTCATGTGGGCAACAGTAGGATGATGTGAAGCCTTTCTGTGGTGGGTTTAGGTAGACCTGTTGGTATTTCTAGGAATGGAAATGTCCACTCTGGCTAACACATCGCTCTGTTTTGCTTGGAGGGAGACAAACCAGCTCTGCAGTGGGCAGTCTAAGGGAAAATAGTTCCAGAATCATAGAGCCACCGATGTGGGAGGGGACCTTGAATGATCACCCAGTTCAACTTTTTGTAGGAAATGGACCCTAGGTGAGATTACCCAGCACCTTGTCCAATTTCATCTTGAAAACTTCCAGTGATGGGGACTCCACAACAACTTTGGGGAAGATGTTTGAGGGAATGATAGTTCTGACAGTAAAAAATTCCTTTTTGATATCAAGATGAAACCTCTCCCAGTGCAACTTGTACCCGTTGCCCCTTGTCTTCTCCTTGTGAAGAGAGAGCATCCATCCTCTTTGTAACTACCCCTCAAGTACTGGAAGACTGAGATGAGGTCCCCCCTGAGCTTTACCTTTTCCAAGGAGAAAAGACCTAACTTCTTAAGTCCTTCCTCATAGTGCAGGTTTTTCAGCCCTTTGATCACAGTTGTGGCATTTCTTTGGACCCTCCCCAGTATGTCTGTGTCTTTCTGGAATTGTGTTTTTCCTAGACTTCATTAATTTGGGGCTGATTTACACAGCACAGAGATTTAGATCTTTTCTGTGATATCCAGTTACCTTGGTTTCTTCTAACAGTTTAATCTGCTTGTGTGTCATGTGCAAAGGCTACTCTCAGGTACCTGTTTTAGGAGAGGAGTGGACCTCCTGCTGTCAGTCCAGCTTCCCTGGGCTTGCTGTCCTTTGAGAGCCTTCCTTCATGTGAGGAAGAGTCCCAGGGGCCTGGGGTGTCAATGGGGGCAGCTCTGCCCTGGAGCTGAACCAGAGCAAATTACTGAACTTCTCCAACAGTGGAAGCTAACACATAGCACTGGCACCCCTAGGTTTTCTGTTTGGCCATGCAACATTTTCAAGCTGCTTCCTCTTCTGCTAGGCTGACAACAAATCCACTCCATGGTTTTCATCAAATTTTCAATTGAAGTGTTTATGGAAAATAGTATTCACATGGATGCAGAAAGCTATTAACTTAGGGCAAAATCAATTTTGATAGGGGGAAATAGTGATTTCTTTTTTTTTTTTTAGTATCAATTTTTAGAGAAGAAAAAAATCTGTAAAACTTTCAAAAGTGCTAAAAAATGTAAAAAAAAAGAAGGTAAATATTTCTGTGAAAAACATCATGGTTTTAAATAAAATCTCCCAGAAAAATCAGCTATATCGAAACATTTGAGTTGTCACTAGTAACTGATGTTTTTCTGCCTGTCACTTTCAACTCTTAGGCAGCCACTGGAAATGGTGTCAGTCTCCTTAGGATTCCCTTTAAAATTAATGAGAAATATATAGAATAATATATTAATATACTGTAATGACCTAATTCTGCAATGTATATTTTGCATATATCTATTGCCTATAAAAACTAAGATGAGCATCGTCCTTCCTATAGAGAGTTACTCTCATGTGGGCTTCAGAAAGATAGGATATTCCTGCAGATGTCTAGAGCTTTTAATCATCTTATATTTTAGGATATTAATTGCTGATTTTGCTGTGATAAAGAATTTTTGCTTGATGCAACCTTTAACCACCTCACCAGCTCTCCAATTTCTACTCAAGCTGAGTAGTAAGTATTTTGGGGAAATGAATGTCTAAGAGCATATGCAGTTTGGGTGAGGAGACAAGAAGTATAATATCCACTACATATATATATATATGTATCATACTGGGGTGACTCAAGTTGGATTTCAGTCAGAAGGCAGGCTCTAATACTGCTGTGAATGTAGCACAAGGATATTCAGTAACTGGAGAGAGATGCAAAATTTTTCTATACTTGAGTTATGTAACTTGGTTTTAGGAGGCCTGCTCTTCATGAATAAGGTTTCTTACTGAATTTTCATGTATCTCAGAGTTCATTTTCAAAGGAGCTTCTCTGATTTCTTTCTGAGAGACCAGAATTTTATTCATTAGAATGGGTTGTAAAGCATGGAGTTTCTTTTGCTGAATCTTGGTTCTGTTTCTATGCCATTCAAAAGTGAATGGAGGTTTAAAGTTTTTACTGCCTGTTTCTAAGGCTTTCTGAAATAATAAAATCAAGTTTTCTGGCCCTTCTTTAAGTAAAAAAAGTCACCCATGCTTCATCCAGTGGCTGGGAAGATGAACGGTTTGCTTTGGAACATCTGAGAGCAGCAGAATCTCAAGTGTGAGAGGTGTTGTGCCAGGGCTCTCATTAATCCAATGCTTTCTCTTTTGGTTGCCTTCACTAGGAAACTACTGGAAGAATGCTGTGACCCCGGGCAGCTCTTTGCCATGACAAAGCTGAACTCCCCAATGGGAAAGAACCTCTGGTTCGATGGGGAATTTTTATATTCCGTTACTATCGACAATGCAACTTACTCTCTCTTTCCACAGGTTGGTAACCTTTTTGTTTAAACTCCCCTCTCCTCCCCTCTCCTCCCCTCTCCTCCCCTCTCCTCCCCTCTCCTCCCCTCTCTTCCCCTCTCCCTCGCTCCTCCCCTCTCCTCCCCCTCTTCCCTCTAAGCAGTAATATACTAGATGTTAATATGGTACAAATGAGTATAAATAGGCTAAATGCTCATCAAGAAATTGTATCTTCCCTTCCCAATTCAAAACAGTGTCCTCTACTTTTTTGACTTCTATGTTCTGAAAATTCTAAAATGTTTGTATGCATGTTAATATCTCACTGGCTGTTTTTCAGGTGTGTGGATGTGCAGTGGGGATGAGATTGTGCCACCTTTGGCTATTTTAAGAAGGTCATTTCTGCATTTCTGTTGGTGATCACACTCGCTCGGAGCATGATCCTTCTTCTAGGATTGCTTCAGTTCAGATCTGTTTAGCTAAGATGTGACAGTGCTTTGTGTGAAGGTGTACAGGTTACTTCCAGGTTAATGAAGCTTATTGGTGGCAAGCAATGTGAGCCCAATAACAGAAGCCAACTGCTTGACTTTGTTGATTCTTGCTGTATTTTGAATACTGTGGTTTTATTACTGAATAAGTGGTTTGCTGGTGTTCAGCAGAAGTGTTTTGGGCCAAATGCAAGGTTTTCAATCACTAGGAATTTGTAATACTAATCTAAGCATCTTGTATTTTTAATATATGAACTAATGTTAAATAATTAGTCTATTATATTGAATTTCATGTGTGGAAGGAGAGATGTTATATGTGGCTACACATTTCAAGCAAGCCAAACATCTGGATGTATTAATTGATTTACATATTACTTTATCAAACTAAAGACACAGGTGTTTGCTAAGGCTCTCAGTCAGTGTTGAGTGCTTCACCTCAGGTTTTTCATTTGTTGCTATTTCAGTTAAACATGTAGCAGAGATCTCGGCTGTTAAACTTACCCAGCAAATAAAACATCAAAAAGGTTATTAAAAAAAAAAAAAAAAAAAGAGTAGTTTCTACTTCTCAACAGAGTTACAACTTAGAATGGGTTTCTTTTAGTGGAGAAAGAGTGAGGGAAAACTGCAGTGTAGGGAAGAGGAGATGGGAGCTGCCACGTTCTGTGTTAAGACGTCATCTGGAGGAGTGGTGTTAGAGCTGTGTCTTGTTCACGCTACCAGTCTGCTGTCCTGTCACCCAGCTGTGCCTGTTGCAATGAACTAGTTAATGGACATCTGCCTGCGTCCCTTGGGCTGCTTCCCAGCTGCTGTGTCCCTGCAAGCTCAACAAACCAAGCAGATTCTGAAATGTGCATGGCAAGTGTTTTTGCTTTCCTGGAAAGGGTCTCTCCTGCTGGAGTGAATTTCTCTCCCTGCCTTTGGGACGGGTGGAAAGTTTATGGTGTATCGTAGGGTAGAAGTTGTAAATCTTTTTGTGACGGTGAGTATGATTTGTTGCTAGAATATTGCATTGTTTATTGGAGAATAGTGAAATCCTTGGCAGAGCTGTGAACTTTGTACCCCTCAGAGATTGGCAGCAACTGCTCGAAATGTGTGCACCCTCTTCAGGGTTTCAGAAAAGCTGGCACAGAGAGGTTGCTATTTTGTGATGGATTTTGGATTGCCAAATGGGTGGTCTTTCAATTAAAACCTAGCACTCTGCCAGGCCAAGTGGTGTCCTGTCTCCTCTCACAGCAAAGAGCAGAGTACTGGATGGGCTCCTTCAGAGAGGTAAATGTTGGTTAGAGAGGAATCACAGTCTAAGGAGCTCTGGTGGTTCCCAGGCTCCTAAGCCATATCTTCAAAGTTTATTAGTTGACTGGATCAAGAGAAAGGATCTGGGAGGCCCTGGAGAGACAAATGCCTGAGGCACAACATGAGCTAACGAGTTGGGACTTCAGTGTCCCTTAGGCTTGCCAAGCAGGCTGTGAAGAGGGTGGCTAGATGCTGTCATAGGGATGGTGGTAGAAAAGGAGAATATTTAGGATGTTCTAACCCTAGAACAATGCTAGAAAGCAGCTCTAGGACTGGTGCCAGAGATGCTATTACTTTAATGAATTGATGGGCAGTTAAATTCTGACAAGTGCTATTCAGTACTACTCTTTTTCTTGAAAGCACCACTGCCTCTAACTTGATACGTTATTCCTGCGTATTTTGCCCAGAGGAATTTTGTAGACCTTTATCAGATGAAATCCTACTAAGCTTGAAAGCTTAGGAAGACTTATTTGCAGTAAATTCTTAAAGTGTTTTTCTACCTCTCTCTTTGTTTCAAGAAAAATATTCACCTATATTTTTCAGGCTTCTACTTTGAGGAATGGTGTCTGTTAGCTTGCCAGCAGCCAGCAAGCCATTTTTGTGTAGATGAATATTCCTTTCAAAGGTATCCAGAAACTTAAAGCCACTCATAAAATATGGGTAACTCTGAAATGCTCAGGGGATGGAACAGAAATGTAAAGGGCTGCAGCTTTGCTGATATCATCAAAAAAGTATTTCCCGTGAAGTAAATAATAAAGGTCCCATCCAGTCAATCTGCTGGGCTTAAGCTATTTTGTACTTGCAGAAGATTTCTCAGTCCCGAACAAGTTAATTTACAGGATAAAGTAACTCAAAACTAAATAGGAAGCTTGCTGTGTGTTACGGCATAGAAAAAGCTGGCTATGAGTCAATGTATGCAGAAGTAATGTAAGTATGTCAGAACTTAATATATAAAATGTCACTTTATTTTTGGATGTGAACAATGCAAAACAGAGTATTTTTTTTCTTGTGAGTAAGCTGTAGCTAAAGTCCTTACAGCTGGTTCAACATTTTCTGATGGAGTGCTTTTCCAGTGAAAATGCTGGTTCATCAAAATATAAATTTAGTATCAGCTCGTGGGTTTTTCAATTTTTTCTTAAAGTGAAAAGGTTAAAAGGTTTTGGTGGTGTTACAACATTTCATGTTACTCGAGAGGTTATTCCTACACCATACCTACCACTTTTCTGAAGCTTTTCATGTAGTCTTCAAGTTTCAGTATTAGGTGGTAATTTTGATATGTATCTGGGTGCACTGAGTGTTCAGAGATGCTGATGACCCTACTGCAGTTAAGATCAGTGGCATGGTTGGAGAAACCTCTGAAGAGCTGTGCTGCCTTGTCTCCGGTTGGCCACTGAAGACCATGGGTAACTTGTAAATGTCCTTCTTCTCCATTGTGGTCCAACTATTATACAGAAAATGGAACTCACTGTTGGTGAATGGCCAGGAGTCCTCTTGCATTCTATTGAGGCACAACAGGAAGCATGACTAATAATTTCTACCCTTTACTGTCTGACTAGAGTGGAAGAAACCAGACTTCCATATATTCCTGCAGTAATTTTTAGATGCTATGAGTAAATGTGATGTAACCACAGGAGCAGCTGGGATATAACTCAAAACCATGTGAGAAAAACATGAGCTAACACTCATTTGCTTTTGAGTTAGAGATTAAAACAATACCTGGTTTCAAATATTTTTTTGAAATAACTCTGCTGTCCTTCCTATGTTTTTCTTCCTCAAGAGTTTCAAAAGCAAATTTCAGACTATCTTTACCATTAGAGGAGAAAAACCCTCTACCCCAATATCTAACTGTTTATGCAAATACTTATTTTTGTTGCTTGTTGACAAAAGCTTATAACAAGGAAGAATTGAGGTGAATTTCTGAGGTCTCCTTTGCCTTTTCCCCAAAAGGCTAAAAAAATAATTAAATAAAATGGAACTTTTGACTCTGCCATGGAAAGTATTATTTTGGGAGGCAGAGGCATGAATACACTTCAAAAGAAATTTCTAATGTTAAGCTTCAAGTTTTTAATTTGACAAAATAACTTAGTGGAAGAATTTCTGGGTTTATTGTATTTCACCTGAAGTGGTTAGACACATTTGCTACTAGTAAATTATTTCAAATTGCTAAAATATGATTCCCCAGCTGCTCAAATACCTTCTGAAATTCTACCTGCAAAATGCTCTCGGCTAGAATGGCTACTTGCAATGAGCTTCTCATGAGTAGTCATCTCAAATGGTGTTTGAGAAACCCAAAGGACACAGCTTCAGCCACAAATAAATGTAGAACTGAAAATGATCTGGCAATGTGCAGTTGCAGCCCAGAAAGCCACTCGTGCCCTGGGCTGCATCAAAAGAAGTGTGGCCAGCAGGTTGAGGGAGGTGATTCTTCCCCTCTATTCTGCTCTTGTGAGAGCCAACCTGCAGTACTGTGTCCAGCTCTGGGGACCCCAGCATAAGAAAGACATGGACCTGTTGGAGCGGGTCCAGAGGAGGGCCACCAAGATGACCAGGGGACTGGGGCTCCTCCCCAGCTGAGGACAGGCTGAGAGAGTTGGGGTTGTTCAGCCTGGATATGAGAAGGCTCCAGGGACACCCTTATAGCAGCCTTCCAGTACTTAAAAGGGACCTACGGGAAAGGTGGAGAGGGACTCTTCTGTCAGGGAGTGTTGTGATACAGCAGGCGGGAAGCGGTTTAAACTGAAATAGGGTAGATTTAGATTGGACATTAGGAAGAAATTCTTTACTATGAGGGTGGTGAGACACTGAAACAGGTTGTCCAGAAAAGTTGTGGATGCTCCATCCCTGTAAGTGTTTAAGGCCAGGTTGGATGGAGCTCTGAGCAGCCTGAGCTGCTGGAAGCTTGTCCCTGCCCATGACAGGGGGGGCTTAGAACTAGATGGTCTTTAAGATCTTTTCCAGATTAAATCATTCTGTGTTTCTATGAAATCTGAGAAAGCCGTCAGCTGTTCCTGGATACCTTGTGGTTGGGAGAATGGCAATATTTTGAAATTATGAATTGTCATTTATAATACTTGTCCTTAATATAGACGGAGACATTCTCTGATGTTTTCGGGGTCGGTGGGGTGAATGTTGTGTTGGGTAGCAGTGAGTAATTTTATGACTGTGCAATGCGATTTGTGGTTTTTATTGAGAGTACCTCTTGGATTCTGGGAGCATGTTTTATTTTTCTTGGTTGCTCACAACATTCCTCATTTGGCCGGAGATTTTATCATGTCCTTCTCTGATGCTGGTACTTATGCTGTGTCAAAGCAAATTTCCTAGTCTTCCAGTTACGGCCCACAGCTAGTAGAATAATTTATAATTATTTCAGCAAAAATAATCAGATTTGGAAAGGGAGTTTGTTGTAGAGTCTGTAGGCTTTTCCTTTTTTTGCCTGACAGGGTAAACATACTATCCTAAGGAAGAAAGTAAGAGTTTGATTCAAGTAAAAGGTGAACATCCCCTGATGTTCTTTTTTTTTTTTTTTTTTTTTCTTCTTAATGCCTTAGGTAGAGGCATGAAGTACTGCAGAGCTAACATTTATTGAGCAACTCTTAGATTTTCTCCCATTATTTCTTCTTTCTAAATAGTACCTTCCTTACTTTTTTTGAATTGAATGTAATTATGATTTTGTTTTGTCCCTTTTTCTTTTCTCTCCTTTTTTTTTTTTTTTTTTTTTGTTTTTTTTTCCCCCTTCTTTCTCCCCAAGCACACTGTAATACAAATGGTGTTCTTGATTTGGGCTACATATATTTATTCAAACCCAAAATGTAATAAACGTTAATTATTGCCAACATGGAATACATACTGCATATGAAAAGGCAGAGAGCTAGTTATATCTTGTGAAGTGATGCCTGCATGTTAGGAATGCAATTAAAAAGACATCTTCTGAATTAGTCAAGCAATTGTATTATATAGTGCCTTTCATAAAGCAGGATATGAAATATTGCCTGTAGAGACCAGACAAATTGTGGCAGGTTTCCCCTTCAGTCCTGGGTAATCTCTACCCATTGGCATCAAGGTGATGGAGATAAAAAAAAAATATGTTTTAATATTTAGTTAAGTGAAACCCCTACTCTTACTTCGATTCCATATAGATTAATTAAAATTTGTGTAATTGGACCATTTTGTGGAGCCTGTTAGCAAAGCTGGGGTAGAACATCATGAGTTCTATCTGGTCAGTTAAGCAAAGACACAAACATGCCTGATGGTGAAAATCAAAATTTATGCTAAAAAGACTGAGAGGCAAGATGTATAGTTTTAAGTATGTTGCATAGGCAACATGTTCTTGTTGAAGTGAGTTAGAAGAGATCAAGGAATGGGTTTCTGTCCCTATTGATCATCCGATGTATGCTATGGTCTCTCTGGGCTGACTAAAATGTCTTCAGCCAAGCTGCTTTGCCAGGCTTTGGTGAGCCTGATTTTCTGGAGTTTATCTGCAATAATGCACATGCCAAATTGGCTTTATCTCAGTCAGTGCAAATACATAAATAGATGCTGACCTTTCCAAATGTAACAGGGAGGAAGGGAAGGACTAGATCTGGCTGCAAAGTGTCAGTTTGTCCCGCAGGCAGAGAAAGAGGAATGGCTGCCCTAACTCAACCTTTCTATTTCAAATCTAAAGTGACTGAGTGTCACTCACTCTTTTTCCTAGGTAGCACAAGAGCTGTTCCAAGCACACACCAGTGCCTTTGACAGACAGACCCTCAAGCCCTTGGGCATTCAAAAAACCACGCAGATCCATCCCACCTCTCTTTGGGATTGTGGCGACAGGAGGGTCTGGAAGAGCAAATGTGGCCCAACTTCTGTGTTGTTATGAATGCTGAGTGGTACTAAAAGAACTATAAAACCCTGTGGGATTGTTGTGGAGCCACCTAAGGAGGAAGGAACATAGGGTATTTTAAAGAGGATAATTCAGCCATGAGGTTGTTGCAGCCTGAAGTGATTTTTATATATATATATTTGGAAAATGCTTCAGAGAGCATATTTTTCATTTCTGTTGGTACCGGGGGCTGTACAGTTACTGACTGGTAAAATGCAGCCACTGAGAAGGAAGAGGCCACTGCAGAGCTGGAAACATGGGCAAGGCTGATTGATGTGGTGGTGGGTGCTGTCCCAGCGAGGAAGGGGACATGGTGGAAGAGCATCTTCTGGCAGAGTCAGAGAGGATCTCATGGCCTTTACACACTTGTGCAAGTTTTTACTCATTAGCTGCACAACCAAAATTTTCTACCTGAAGTAACATCTTTCACATTATGTAGAAGTCCCAACTACAGATGTGGGATTGTAAAGCACACAGCAAAAAGGCTGAACTCAAAGAATAAGTGGGCAGCATGGGCAAAGATGGTCAGAGAGGATGTACTACATCCCTGAGAATTATATGGGCTTTTCAGTCTATGTTCATCTGCTTTATGGGGACATAAACTTCCTGCTTTATAAGCAAGAAATGTTATAAGCAAATCACTCTTTTAAAGAAGTGGTCACAGATGAGAAACTATAGGAGCAGCAAAGTTCTGATGGCTGCAAGTAACTACAGGGCATATGAGCTGCCTGGCTGAGGGTATAAAAATAGAAATAAGAGTGGGTTCTAGTCTGCCCAAAGGCAACAGTTAGATATGTTTTGTTTGTTTTATTGTAGCTTTATATAACTGGTAAGATGCTAAAAGGAGATTCTTTCTCCATGCAGGGTTTTTTCTGGCAGTGAACTCGTTTGTATACCAAGACTTCCACCTACAGGTGCAATGAGACCTTTGCTTCTTTGGAAGTTGGTGTCTAAATCTTGAGGAAGCTTTGTCCTTTATATCCTGGTCACCTGCTAGCCTTTCTTATTATTTATGAATTTTATTATTAAAAGTAGTCTTGTTCAGTTTATAGACTTCTTACTGTATGTTACTATATATTTAAGTTACTTAGTGATCAGATTGCATTACATTAATTGGGTGTGTTGGGTAGTTAGCTTTCTTTTGAGATACTCCTAAAAAATAGGCTTAATACTAGTACTGGCTTATTGGAGGCTTAGGAGTGGTTCCATTTCATGCCTGGCACTTACTACCTGAGCAGAAGAATGAGTAGAAATTTATGAAATACTGCATACTTCTATTTTTCATACAGTTGTTTGGTTTCTTGAGGTGTCTCATGTAAATTTTACTGGAATGTGGCAGGATAGCAGATTATGTTCAGAAAATATTTCACCTGCAGCAAAGATGCAGCCCCCTTTCTTCTGCCAGTTACTCCTAAATAGAGGTGGAAGTGTGGCTTAGCAGAGTCTGCAGGCTGGAGGAAAGTCAGGGAAGGTTACACCACTGCAGAAGTAATTAAGAAGAGGTAGCACAGTTAGAGATCTTGTAGGAGGATTATATAGTGACTTTCAGGAGATCCTCTATGTCTTCTTGCTCAGGGGGGAGCTTTGCATTACAGTTTAGGAATAGATTTATGTAGCCAGGCGTGGTTGATTTAGAGTCCTTATAACCTGATATGGTGTGGAGGGGAAGGGCTGTGATTCTCTGCTGGGAACAACTTTTATGATCTGAATGGCTCCTGTGAACCAGGTACTGGCTTCCAAATGACATTTTGGATGTTGGGAAAATAAGACAGTAGTGGTTTTCTTGCATCAGGAGGCACTGGGTAAATCCTGTGATGCTTGACGCGCAGGTCAAGTACCGCTTAATTTACTGTTGCTTAGATCAAGAATCCAGTCTGTGTTTTCCTTCTTGATCAACAGAGAGAAAGCTTTTTCAGAGTCTTTAAGTAGAAATTTGATCATTAACTCTGTGCTGCAGATTGTCTCCTGGTTGGAACTACCAATCTGAGGTGACTGTTTTGTGTGTGGTGGCTAAAGGGTTAGTCTGTAGTGCCAGGTAGAGAGGAGATAACTCAAAGCACTGGTGTCTTCCCAGCTGAAATGAGTCAGGGTATGACATTTAACAGCCTTGTGAATTTGGACTTGTGTAATATAACTATGAATCCCAAATGCAGAAAGAAATAATTCTTTCCAGTGCAGAGATGGTACCTTTTTTTTTCTTATTTTTTAATTTATTTTTTAAAGACTGTCTTAGACAATTCTGCTAACCACGGGCACTTGGGGCTGGTGACAGCTGGCAGTGCTAGACGAGGTACGTTGTGGAGAAGGCCAGCTTGCATATATGCGTACTGGGCTTTGCAGGTGATTTGAAGGAGGAATGCTTAAGCCCGAGACCTAAGCCCAAGACCATGGCTTAGGCTTGCTGGCTTTAGTCTAGTGCATCAGTCTCAGGAAGACTGTGTCAAGCATTCACAGCACGTTTTTATGTAGGGTACATTATTGCGAGCATGATTCTGCAGATTTTCCTAGGTAAACCCTTGATCTGTAAGTTGAAAGTAAGTTATAAAATCCTGTGAGTGGGGTTAGGGTGGGGGTTTGAGGTTTCTGCATACCAGCATAATGACTGCAGTAGAGCTACGTGAATATTGTCTCATGGAAGCTCAGTCTCCAGTGGCTCACTGTAAAATGTACAGGGCTAAATGGTCTTCAGCTTCAGAAGATTCAAATGAAAGACACTGAGTCCCAGATGATGATTCTATCATGAGGAAATTACCTGAACTATATCCCAAGTATTAGCTCTGTGAGACCTCTTAAGTTTTCTAGAAACTCCCAAGTCATGCAGATGCATTTGGGTACCTTAATTCTCTGGCATGGGAATTGCATGATAGGTGAAGGACTAAAATTGTACCTGATGGCAGGGCCTGTCTTTTCCTTTTGCCCAGAGAATATGCCCTTATTAGGAAGGGGACCGAGAAATTTTCTTTATGAGTAGATGATCCATCGTAGTGTGAAGGAGTAAAGGTTGTGATCTGAACAGGCTGATGTGAAACAGCTCTTGCAAGTCCTTCTTAATAATAGCGTAGCACCCTTGTCTGCCCACTGCTGCCCTAACTAGTCTTCCTAGCACAGCAGCTGTACAGCTAAGTGTGAGTGAATGAAGAACATAATTCCTCCCATCCTGTGCTTGAAAAGCCAGAGATTGGGGTTTTGTTTTAAGACATGGTCTAGATTCACAGAACAATTTAAGCAGAGGTGTATTACACTGAAATGAGAGTGCATTGCTGTCTCATGCTAATGGGCTGTCTAGCGAGCCGTTCAGGCAGATAGGGAGAAATGTACTGTGTAATGGCCATAGACCAATTTCTCATCTGTATAATACCTCCTTACTTATGGTTTTATGGGGTGTGACCAAAGTGTTTG
This sequence comes from Ceryle rudis, assembly GCA_033439905.1. Classification (NCBI taxonomy): domain Eukaryota; kingdom Metazoa; phylum Chordata; class Aves; order Coraciiformes; family Cerylidae; genus Ceryle; species Ceryle rudis. The sequence continues at coordinate 39,506 of JAAGNO010022020.1, forward strand.
CAACCTATTAAGTCCCATGGTAATGAGGCTTTCCTACAGCAACTGAAGAAGTCAGTGTGTTGAAGGTGCTAGTGGTGATACTAACATGACTCCAACCTTCAGTGGTATGCATGGGCAGGCAGCTCCCTCAGAGAATCCTCCTCACTCACCCTTACTGTATCATCTCACTGATTTTGTTGCACCTACTTAAGCAGATGTCATAGCTAACTACAAATGTATGCTGGGGAATGCCTAGAAACCTCATGCAGTGGCTGGGAATGTGCTTGTTGGCTCCCTCCTCTGCCTGCTGTACTTGGGCAAGAGGCACCAGTTACAAGAGAGCTTCAGTTGTATCCCCTCAGCTGAATGACAGCCAACCAAAATCAACACCTATTTTCACACAGTTCTCTTGACACTCAGAAGGCTGCACCAAGAAATGCATTCAGTCACACCACATAATCCAGAGGCCTGGCACTATTTATGGTGTTCCTTTTATAAAACTGGGCTGCTGGGAGAAGAAGTCTTGCACCTTCCCATGGGGATTCACTAGGCAGTGCCACACCACAGGGGCACTGTTGGTTCCTTCTGATGGCACCAGTGAAACCTGTGTCTGGAGGGGATACTCAGAGCTCACTGCCATCTTGCCTCTGCCCCACAGCAGACAGTTCTACTGGGGCTGTATCCGACAGATATTTACCTAATAACTTTTTACAGCTTCCAGTAATGGAAATTCCACAGCCCACTAGGCAGTCCATTCCAATGCTCTGATGTCCTTATGTGTAGGATGTATTTCCTGATGTCATGCAATTCCCAACTTAAAATTTCCCCTTGGCTATATTTTAAGAAAATTTTTTTCTTTTCCACATATGACTGCTATCAACTCTCCCCACAGTCTTTTTTTCTCTAGGCTAAACAACCACAACTCTTTTAATCAAAACATTTTTTCTAAACCTCTGAACATTTTTGTTTTTCTGGTAGTCTGTGAGGAAGATCTGTCACAATTAACTATGTGGTGCCCTCAGAAATGTATCCTCACTTCACTTTTGGAGATGATACAAAACATCAGTGCCAAAATGCAGAGCTTAATGGCACCTTTCTACTTGAACCAGTTTGTATTTAGTGTTGCTGATGATTACTGTAGCCAGGAAATCACTGGTTGTTGCTACCAATAAGGCAAATCTAGTTTCCCAAAGTACATACTCGTCTTTTCTCCCTGATAACGTGCACCAAGGACTGAACAGGGAACAGAGCTCAGCTATCTTCTCCTCTCCTGGGTAAGATCTCTGTGTGCTGCAGTCACAGCTCTGACAGTCTGCTTCGGCTAATTTCTCTGCCTCAGTAAACTGAAAGTACTTCATGTAGGTGGGGACAGACAGACAGTTGCAAGTGGTAAGCCCCCTCTCCAGAGGGCACAGTGAAGATTGCATGGAGCTACTATTGTACATCTTTATTTTTCAGTGCACAGAGCCAAGCTGAATTAGGCTTGCCTACAGGGCATGGAATAATACGAAGCAACACTTTCTCTCTGCTGCTGATTTTTAATGAGGCTGTGAATATGACAGCAATGTTGAATGGGAATGTGTAGTGTATTCTAGTTTTCAGGCTGGCTAACATATTTGTGGTCTAATTCATTTATGGGCATTCCTCCATCCAGACCATCTCCAGCCTTTTCCTTAATCTAGAAACAAACCACTGGTTTATCTCACTTCCCTTCCTTTGCAGCAGGGAAGTTATATGCAAATGCTTGGCATATGCACAGCTATTCTGGAGCAATGCTGCAAATTTAAGTGATGGGACTAGGCTCAGCAGGAGACAGTTTAGGTGAAAGGAGACAATAAATGCAAAGGCTACTCAGATCTAATCTGGGATCCACTATTATGCTAGAAGAAGAAATGAGAAAGTCAAAGATAAATAATCCTTGGTATGAGTATGATGCTTTTTATAACAATTCCCTTGAGCACTTTACAGTCATTCAGATTCAATATATGGTGTTACTGCACGGGTAAATCTATGCCTAGAAATCTCTGGGGATAATTAAAATGCGGGTTTCTGCATGGGGAGTATGTGGGGAAGAAATACTGCAAAGCCCCTTTTTCCTATATAATGAACAGAGCTAGATGCTGAGCCAATATTCCTTTTGCTTCACAGATGAAAAATCGGAAGAGACCTGCTCCTGTGATTTTCTGGGCAGTATATGAATATAACAGACAGGAGCTCTTCTTCACCTTATGGAATTAAAGGCCTTTGGAAAGTGGGACTATGTTAAGCTCCCCAGCACTGCTTTCCTGGCCCCGGGCTTGGCAGAGTTTTTGTAGTTCCAATTCCTTCGTTTAGGGTCTGTCCTTCAAGTGGTACTCAGGGCTGGCACCCCCTCATCCCAGCGTGGCTGTGGTCAGCACAGCAGTTGCATTTGTCTTTTCAATGTGGTCACTAAGCAGGTAAATGCAGGTGATGGATTATTAAGCAACAAAAGAACTATGATGGGGAAATGAGTAGCAAGCTATATTGCAGAACAGGTCCAGTGAAGACTGGCTACACCAAAGTCAATAGCAATGTTCCAGTTAGCTTCAGCACAGACAGGATTTAGCCAACAGTATCTTCTTGCTAAGTACAGTTCTGCTAAGGACTTGTAAATGTAGTTTTGTGGCTTTTTCCTGAGTAGCAAAGAATGACCTTTTTTTATTTTTTTTCTGTTGTTTATCAGCCTTTGTTTTCATGTAGTGAATGAGTTATTTTCTTCATCTAGTCTGACTGAAAAATACTTGTTTATACTCCTTATGACAGACTCTCAGTGAAAAGGCAAGGCAAATTTGAAACAGCCACTGGGATGAAATAAAATGGAGCATTTTGTCCCTGTTATTCCTTGCTCCCATGCCAACTGACAACACCCTTTCTGTTGCACATGCCAGTAAGCAGGACACCACCCCTGACCTGATGCTTCTCTGAGTCCTTGCAAGCAGGCTGTGTGTGAGTCTTGCAGAGTCTTTGCACACTTGTCTACTTCTCTGACCCTCTCAGTGAGCTGATCTTAGCCTAAAACTGTTACTTTTGCAGGGCAAAGGCAGCCTTTTGGTGTGCTTGTCCAAGTCTGTGTATGAGGATGGTGCATGCATTGGTGTGCCACAGTGGTCAACATCCTCATATTGAAGTGGGGTCATCCATAATTTTGTTGGCTTTTATTTTTCATTTAGTTTTTAAGTGGTACAGAGATCCTTGGCATGTGACCCAATGAGAGAGGTGAAATCATTAATGCTCTGGTTTCCTGATGCAGTAGTGCGAATGTTCTTTTCTACAGCTTTATCTTGAGAGAGAATGAGACACTATCCTTTTCAGGTATGAATTTACCCCAGATTGTTACCGGGATGCCTGAATGGTCACTGTGGTTTGGGATTTTCAAATTGAATATCTGGTTACTTGAGAATAGACCATCTGAGAGCTGAGAAATTGTAGAGAAAACCTATGTAGTGATAATTAGCAGTGGTGGTTTCTCTTTAAAGTTTGCTATCTAGTCCCACTGGGCACTTGTAAGGATCAATATTTTTCTGAATCCTGCTGTTGCGTGACGCCACAGAATAAGTAACTTTTCCAACGAAGATCAGAAACTTGCTTTTTGTGATTTCAAAGGGTCTTCTTTCATCAGAGATGAAAAATGTAGAGACCTAGTCAGAAAGTGTTTGGGGTGGTTCTACTCCAAAGTAAATTAGATTCTTCCTGCTAGCTTCATTGCTAGTGTTTTGATCCTGTACAGAACGTAGCTGTAGAACTCCTCATTCACAGTAATTAGGTATGCAAGAGATAATACCTTGTTTTATTCTTTTAAATATAAGCTTTCAGCCCTTTCCATTTTCCCAAGCACTCCAAAGTTTGATACACCAATTGCCTCTATCCAATATTACTCTTGTTAACCAGGTAAACTTGATTTTCACACTGTATTTTGTAAAATACATGGTAATAACTACGTCCCTGTTACACTTCCCCTTTTCTTTCCCCTACTTGTGAGTACTGCTGGGTCTCGACTTCATATAATTTTGCACGTTGTTCTCTTTGCCAGGTTCAGTTGAGGGTACTATTTGTCTAGGGTAATGTAACCTAAAAGGCCAACTTGACTTGGCAGGGGCCTTAATGTAGTGCTTCCAGCAAGGTGCTGACGGGTGCTGGAGTGAGGGGGACTTAATTTAACAGGCTGTCCAGCAGTGTAGCTCTATCCAGTCATTTAGCTCACACATATTTACATTAATGTGAGCTCATAAAGATAGCACCTTTTTACTCAATGGAGTCCCTTCTTTCATAGCCCCAAGGTTTATTGTCCTGCTGACAAAAGCAAGTTTTGATTCCTGTCATTCCTTCAGAACGCATTCAACTACAGAAAAGCAAGTCAGTTGGTATGTTGCCTTGCTCCTAAAGAGTGTTGCCAGCTTAATAGGGTTTCACAAAATCACAGAATGTTAGGGGTTGAAAGGGACCTCAAAAGATTATCTAGTCCAACCCTCCTGCCAGTTTTTATCATACATTTATCAAGTGCTAAACTTTTACATCCTTTCTTCTCCACGGAGATGAAAATGATCAAACCAAACCTGATTTACTAGGAGACCTAACAGGCATCTTGATTCCAGAAATTACATGTTCTCGGAACAGGCACTTTCTCTAAGTTTGTAAGAGCAAAACTTTGGCGTGTCAGTTGAGACGGGATCTCTCCATGCCTAAGCTGAAATTGAGCTAATGTCTGACTGAGGGTTGGAGGAAATGTAAAACCACAATAAATTTGATAGCAGCAGAAATTTTGATAATACAGCAGTAGGATGAATGAGTACCTACACTGTAATATAGATGTATTTGTGGTTACTTCTATCATGGGTAAGAGGGTGAGAGTAAATAAATATTGTTCAAAACTCTCTCATTCCAGTGTACTTTTATGTTGGCTCTTGTCAAAGGCAACTGCTTTCCACAGCATCCCTTTGGTTCAGTGTCTCCTTCTCTGATAGACAAGACCTTTGTCGTCCTCCAACACAGTTACCCCCAGATACAAGAAAGTGAGCCTTAGATTTGACTTTTCTCAGAGGGAGCCTAGTTCATGATTTCTTAATGTCCAAGTAACTCAGCCTATTTTTCTGCTGGGCTCCAGCCCAAGCGCCCTATTCCAAGCTGCTGCTGACTGCTCCCCAGTCTGCTGCTTCAGTTCTTTATCCTGCTTTCCTCACCATGGCAAAAACGTGTGCCTCTGAGATCTAACCTAGGTAATCTCCAGCCCTCCCTACCTGCTGCTGCTATTCCTTAGTCTTTATTAGAGTCTCTTTTGTAGTTGGCCTTTTAATCACACTTAGGGGGGCAGATGACTCCTCCATTAATGCTTTCTGGGCTTCTGCCATGCTCTGTGGAGTTCATGCAGCTTATCATAGACCTTAGAGACAGAGAGTTGTTGCAGTGATGAAGACAAGGAGCACGAATCTCATTTTGCACCTGTTTTACAGCAGTGTAACTCCTCTGGCTTCTCTGCTTTTTCCTTCTGTGGGGATTTGAATCCTGCATAAAGATGAGACAACCCCCTTCCACGCAAGTGCTACTCGATTAGTCTGATACTAGGGTAATTTGCACGCCTAGAGTGAAATTCAAAGTGTTCTAGAAATGAATTACAGGTTTTCATGGTCAATTTTTCAACTGTAATATGATTTGCTTCTTATTGCTGTCAGGTAGGAGTTGCAGTTGCTTTGTTGTTGCCTATTCCTTTGTTGTCTAGATGTCTTTTTTTTTTCCCCCCATAGTGTTACTGTGTAATATTGTTCTCCTGTTTTTCTGTTGTGGCTTTGAAGGTATAAGAACACAGATAAAACAAATTTTGTAAGGAGAGGCAATATTTTTTTTATTAAAACAGGATGAGCTTTCCTGTTTATTGTGACTGCTGTACATTTGCTGGCTGAATATAACTTTCTATAGTTTATATTGGCATTGGTGTTAGTTTTGCTGTTTCATTAAATCTGTTTTCATTTCAACCCATGGATCTTCTCTCCTTGTCCGAATCACTCTTCTTGCTTGGGGAGGGGTCATTGGGTGATAGAGCAACTGCTATAGTTTGGCCTGGGATACAGGCTGAAAATAGACAAAGGACTACACATGCTGTCAGGAGTTTTGGTTAGTTAGGGCTTACCAAACTTGAGCTGAATTAGGGTTTGCTTTTCTTTATTCCTCCATAACATGATTCTATGATCCTATAATAATTAGAATCTTATTGCTCATACCTTTTCTTTCTGAATTTTCCTGCAGTGGGAAGTTCTCAGTTGTGGTATTGCACTCTTTTTGTAATGATGTTCTTCTCCTGTCTCTGAACATGCAGTATCTCCTCTTCCCATCCTGTTATTTAAGAGTACAGGCACATGACCAGTTTCTTTCTTTTGCTCTTTCTCTTTGTTTCTATGTGGGGTTTTTTTTGATCTTTTTAGATCACAAAACTGCTCTGATTCAATTCCCAGTTACTGTGTTGTGATGACATTTGTCTGGGGCATTTTAAAGTGAATTTGATATTATTTTATTGCTCTACAGATCTGATTTTTGGAAACCATATAAAATTATTTTGTCAAATATCTCATTAGCAGGCCAGGCATGGCTCATTTTTGAAATTTCCTTAACACTTGAGTAAATACAGAAAATTTAAGATGTGCAGTACAAATCAGTCCCTTAACAGCCTTTTTCCCTGTAAATTTAAGAATTTTCTTCCATCTTCTGGCAAATAAGTCAACATCCCATTTATTGTTGTACTTTCAAGGAAGCTAAATACAGTATAGCTTGCAAAAATGAGACAGATATGTGGTGGCACTAAAAAGTAGCCCCTTCCACCAAAATGCATGGAAGTTCTCTTTCAAAAAGCATTTTCTTTGAAATTATGCTTCCAGGATCTCTTTGATTTCACTAACATATGCCTAACTGCGATTTACTGGGAGTACACTCCAAATTTCTGTCAGAAGGAGTAAATTTAAAAAACACAGTTTGGTACTTTAAAATTTGTCTTTTGATTGCCATATCTTTATGTCTTGCCTTCAACAGATGTCTAGCTACTTAGTCGAGGGAGGAAAAAAGCTGTCTCTGCAAAAATGATGAGCTGAGTAAAAATGGTTTCTTACTTTGGCGGTGTGTTAAGAGCAGTTCACACTGCGCGTTGATATTCTTCCCACTCCTTTCTTAGCTGTTGGGAATCCTTTGCGATAGTTTCGTTTGAATGGAGAAGAGGAACTTTAAATGGAGAAGAGAAACTTTAATTTGAGGGAAGGAACAGAAAATAAATCGGTTATGACAGAGGATGTGTTTCAACCTATAGGTTTTCTGGGGTTTGGAATCCACATTGCCTTGTACTTGGAGTGCCACAGAAAGGCTGCTTGCAGATCAGATCCCAAGCACATGGATGATTATGTTGATTGTTCTATTGGCCACGCTCACTTAAAAATGTTTCTTCAGATACTTTGACACTTGTAGGCACGAAGTGCTCTGGGTCATTATTTCCAGTTCAGCAGGCAAAGGTAGCAGGACCTGACCTGACCTCCTGAGTAACTCAAGAATGTAGGATTGCACCTGATGATTTCTAAGTCTATTACAGTAGTGGTGCTTCAGCTGGAGCATCTTAGGTGCTACAAGGCTGCAGTTACTGGGCTACAGCACAGTTACTGCTTCTGGATACAAAGGACTCCTTGTGATGAAGCATTTACCATATCCCGCTGATGAGTTCCAGTAACTCATTGTTGGATCCATAATATATCTTATTTCCACCATTCCCAGAAGTATAAACGTGGGAATAGAACTGCTGACGTTGCCCATCGAAATACATCACTATAGCTTGAAGCATTGATCTTCAGAAAATTTGATGCCTAGGTCTACAATGCAGACAAAAAATAAAATATATCATCTTACCAAATCATTGAAATGCATGAACAATCAAAACAGAAATTAAATATAACAAACATCCTGATCGCAAGCAGAATACTGAGAGATGCTATCCATTATCTTAAATGTAAAATTCACTTCAGAAAATACAGATTTTTATGGAGAAAATATTTTAATTTCTATCTTCACAGCTGCTTGAGCTGTTAATTGAATGAATATTGAGCTTTACTTTTGTGTAGGCTCTTTAAAGCACTGCTCTGGCCATGCAATACATCAGTGTTTAGGCACAATAAAAGCTGGGAGTCTCTTGGGTGGCCGATCAGCTGTGCAGGATATTACCTCATCTGTCCGGTCAACAATGAGAACTTGCTCTTCTGTTAGGTTTATTGCAAAATAATCATAATAGTTTTTTTATTCGTTCATGGAGCTTGTAGTTTTATCTTGTTTCATTGTATTTTTCCCTATTTAATTCTTATTCCAGCCATTACAGTCCATAATTGGATTTTTGTCATTATACTCTGGCTTTGTAGGTATATATGTGAAATATATGAATATAAAATTACATCGGTCAGCACTTTGGAATTAACTGACAATATTGTATCTACCAATGAAATCTTTGTTGAAAACTCCATGTTACGGCTTGATATTTCTTCGTATGTGCACATACTTCTGGTTAGAAATTAGATTTCTTCATCTGACTAGAGTGTGAGCTTTTCCATTGAAGGCTGTCCTTTGTATCAACCAGATGTACAGGCCTCAGCTGAAACCCTTCTGTCTGTCTGTCTGCTCCTGTGTCTTCATTTTGGAATACTTTCTTGTGCATGGCAGCAATGAGGAAGGGACAAACACTGAGTGCTGGCTGCCTGAAAGCTTGCATTCTGCTGTGCGATGCTTTTGGAAAGGGTATCTCTTCACCTCATAGTGATGCAATGGTGTGGAGCTATTCCCTGAGACAATCAGTGGGAAGAGGCAGAGAGGTGCTTTTGGAGAAGTTAACTCTTACTGTGAGATAGTGGATGTGACTGTGTGCAGTATTTGTGAGAAGTTTCAGACAGATGAAGCTCCAGCCCTGGATGGAATTGCATTTCATGGGGTTGCTCTGGACATGAGACTTGCAGGAGCCACGCTGCAGCTTCTCTCTCTGTTTAACAATCTCCGTGCTTATCAGGCAGTTGCTCTCGGGTTAAAACGTCCTAAAGCAAAAGAGAATGACTAACTTTGTATATTGTTTGCACTGTAGCAAGTCTCATTCATAATATCTGAGGCTCAAGAGGTCTGAGGAGGTGTTTCAGTTTGGCCTCTGGATGACCTGACAGTACAGCTCCTATCCTGAAGCACGTGGGTTTTGTTCTTGTTCTGTTGTGGGATGAGATCACTGGGTATGCAGCAAGCTCGTATCTTTGTCTAGAGTCCCATTACGTATCAATTGCTGCAAGTTCAGTGAAGCTGTAGCATTTCTTTGATGTACTGAATTTGGATGTTTGAATTTTAAGTAGGAGTGGGAGAAGTGATTTAAACAAAATACTGTAGCCTGTGACCCACCGCTTTGCCAAACTTGATGTGAAAGACTTGCCCATTTTGAATTCTAATGTAGAATCACTGCTAATTTATCTTTAGCATGGTGTTGTAAAACAACCTCCTCTTCACTTCCTTGCAATGTTTGGAATGCAGTATCTGCCAGTCAGTTGTATCTACAAGTATCCTCTTCAGGCTTAATGAAACCTTGGTGAAAATTTTCATTGCTTAAAAGGAAGTTTACAGCTAGACTTTGTTGTGAATAAAAAAATGCAGGCCGTTAATTCATTAATATCAATAAACATTTCAGCTGGATCTTGATTTAATTTAAGAAAGATAAGAAATTTCACAGGCTTCCAAGATTTTAATAGAAAATGTCAGTGAAACTCAGTAGTTCTGATAAGGTTTCACTTTGGGATTTAACTGTGAAATAAACCAATGTGATTTTCAGGGGAAAGAAAAGAAGATTCTACATGTGTGAACCATCTTCCCCACAGGAGGCCTTTGATTTAGTGAACTTATTATGGACATCTAGACTATCTCTACACTAGCCTTTAACAAAATATAACAGCCCAGCTGATCTTATTTCACAACAAACAAGTGTTGTTAATCTGGAGGACAAACATAAGTTGGTAACAGAGGTAAAATTTGGTGGTATCGGCAATGTTTTTCACAGGGCGTAGAGTGAGACCCCTTCTCTTGACCTCTTTTGCTTGCTCTTAGTCTCCTGCCCTTGATGCAAGTGCAATTTGTCTTTGGTAAAACTGCTTCTTAGCAAGTACTCTTCTCAGTGTGGAAGCATGAGACAGGTCATACATGTGGCTTCCAGCTCTGGTTTGCGGGCTGGATTATGACCCTTGCAACTATCATTCCATATGTGGTCACAGGATACTAGTGCCACCACATATGCCATGGCCTCTATGCCCAGGTGCTTTTCTGGCCTGCTAGGTTTTGGTAAATAGCTTCTTTCTGCAGGTGGGCATGCAGAGGGAGGACTTCTGGTACAGCTGAACCAGACGTAGCTTTCAACTATATACCTTGGATATGTACCAGATGGATAAGCTTTATTATGGGTGTTTTACTAGGCTAACTTGTCTGTGTTGGTGGTAGGAGCAATAAAAGTAAATACCCAAACATGCCATGTCTTGCTAAAGCAAAGGAGAAGCTGAGTAAAAAAGAAGAGAAAATATATGGCAATCTAATACACAGTCACATTTGTTCCCGGTGAAAAGAGTGTAGATCTGTGTTGAAAGGCATGGAAATCTAATTAGAAGAGGGATGCTGTTAAAAAACATCTATTTAATCTACTCATTCTCTGCATATTCTGAAGTAATTACACTCTTACTTACTGGAACCCCCCCCCACAGTATTGTTGTTAACTGGTTATAGTGGAAAGGTCTAATAGTCTTTTGTTTCCAAGTATCATTGTGAGGAGACCAGCACAAAAATGAAAGATCTAAGTGGTCCACTTGTGCAGAATCTTTACTAGCGATGGTTAAAATACAAAAAGAGAAGAGAACCTAATCTGACTTTCTAATCATAGGTCATATTTTGAGAGATTATATAGCTATGTGAAAAAGCATCTTTTTTTAAGTGTGACATTTTTTGACTGAATACAGTTGAGAAGGAATAGAATGTACAACAGTCACAATGTCATTTTACAATCATTTTTTTCTAAGTCTGCCCTTTAAAGGCTATCCAGACGTGAGTGGAGAGCAACACCACTTGAATCTCTCTTTAATTGACTGTCTGAGAGAGCTCTAAAAATAAACTTGGAGATGCTGTGGGAAGATGAAATTAGAGGACACAGCTACATGTCTTATCAAAAGCCAACAACCAGCCTGTACTGTCTTTTTTTTCCATGGGATTCCTAATGTGAATAAAGAAAACTGAAGGAAAAGTTAGAAGATTAAGTTTGGGGAGTACCAAAATCAGACCAGTCAGTTCTCAAAGGGTGGAAGATCATATGGCAGTTCTTGTGTGACTTCTGTCTTTGTAGAAGGATGAAAACTAAAGCAGTACAGTAAGAGGCAGAGTGGAGTGGTTTTCTTAGCCAGAGAAACAAGTCTGTCAAAGATTTATTTTAAAATGTCGTATAGAAGCTATGGTCATCTATCATGTTTGAATGTTAGTGTTATGTGCTAACAAGTACTGAAAGTTGGTTCTGCATGAGGCTGATCAATGACCTGTCATCCCTTTTGGGGACCCAGATGTTCTCCACTGATAAACTCCAAGTTCTTTGATTTTTCTACTGCTGTCCTCCTCCAAGTCACAAGGCTCAAATGTTTCCTATTAGGAACTATTCTTCCCCCAGTTTAGCATTCGAAATGGCTGAAACAGGCCCCAACAACTCAGTGGGAGGAAAGCCTTCCAGACTGGACTAACTTTCTGGTCTGTAGTGCTTAGCACTCAGGGAGTAATCAGTCCTATGCATTCTTACGTTAATACCTTCCTCCTGAGTCATCTGACATTCGTTTGTCCCGGATTTAATTTTAATTTGGGAGTAATGAAAAATAAAGTTAATTTTAGTTTAATAGAAAGCTGAAAAACTATTTATTGGGGATGACAGTATCTTTAAATAAATAAATAATTGGATGTCTTACTGGCTACTCTTGATTACCGTGGTGATTTTGTTTCAGCTGGCAGGAGAGGGTTGTAGTTTATTAAAACTTTTGACATTGTCTTCTCCAAATTGCAACCTCTATCAGAAGCCAGCACATCTTTTGGTTTGGTTTTGTTTTGTCTTGTTTTTAAACCTCTTAACTCAGTGAACGTAATTATACCTCTGAGAGATCTTATTTTCCTGACCAAACGGAATGGAAAGTAGAATGTGAATGACGTGAGCAAAATGTGCTGAAAACAGGCCATCGAGAATGCAGGGGTTGTCTTTGCTCAGAGCAACAGGTACGAAATGAAGGTAATCGGAGTTCGGAAAAGCACAAAGGGCTGTGTGGCAGGGGCACGCCGCTCGTTGCAACCGTAACCCTCACGGTGCAGACCGGACCCGAAGGCTCGCAGTTGCCGTTGTGTAAAAGGAAATAACTTCGGCGGGTGCGTGGGCCATCCCTGCGGGGTAGAGCCGCGGGAGCGGCCGGGGAGCAGCGGCCGCCCGGAGCTGACCAGGGTCCTGACCCCTGGGCGCGGCGGCGGGGCCGGGGCTTGAGCCGCGGGAGGCCCCCGAGCTGCTGCTGGGAGCAGAACACCCACCAGGTTACAGTCAAACTGCCCGACTGACTGATGCCGAGACACTGAAGCACGTAAGGAACAGCATTTCGTGAGACCACACCTGGAGTGCTGCGTCCAGCTCTGGAGCCCCCAACACGAAAAGACATGGACTTGTTGGAGAGGGTCCAGAGCAGAGCCACAGAAATGATCACAGGGCTGGAGCATCTCTCCTATAAAGACAGGCTGAGAGAGTTGGGGTTGTTCAGCCTGGAGAAGAGGAGGCTCTTGTGAGAACTTTTAAAGGGGGCCTACAGAAAAAGTAGGGAGGAACTTCTTATAAGGGCTTGGGATAATTGCTTCAAACTGGAAGAGAGTAGATTTATGTTAGACATTAGGAAAAAATTCTTCACTGTGAGAGGGTGGTGAGGCACTGGCAGATTGCCCAGTGAAGTTGTGGATGCCCCCTCCCTGGAACTGTTAAAGGACAGATTGGATGGTACTTTGAGCAACCTGGTGTAGTGGGAGGTGTCCATGCCCATGGCAGGAGGGTTGGAACTAGATGATCATTAAGGTCTCTTCCAACCCAAACCATTCTATGATTCTATGCTATATTAACCAGATTTCATGGGTGACCTTGCCTGGAGCAGGAAGTTGGACTACATTGCCTGAATTACGTGATGGTAAACTCAAGGGAAGAATTAAGTCAGTGAAAAAACGTGTCAACTTAAGTTTTATTCTGTATTGCCTCAGTCTGCACAATTTAACCGGACTTCTGTTTTTTCGATTCTGATGTGCACAGTGTACTATTGCAGCTTCAGCCTTAGGTTGGGCTTGGTCCCTGAAGCCTAGGCTCCCTGTTTTGCTGTGCTCTCAGTATTGGAGCTAGCCCCAAGTGAACTTCTGTGGAGGCTTGCCAGAAAGGACACATACTGTTGCTTTTTGGGGAACCCTTATATGAAGAAATCACACTTTTCTCATTTTAATCTTATATTACTAAGTGACTTATTACTGATACAGAAATGATCGTTGTTTATTCAAACTGGTTAATAAGTTATTCAAACAAAGTCATGAATTACTCTCTGTGTGAAAATACATTCTATGGAGTTTTGTTTTCCTTACTGTCAAAAATAAGTTGCTTGTGGAAGTCTCATTGACTCTGTAACTGTAACAGCTTTTCCCTTCTGCCTCTTTGGACTTCTAAACTTCTGTTTTCATAACCTTTGGACATGACATTACAGGGGTCTGCACTTTCCTCTAATTGCTTCCTTGTTTGGTAAACATGCATTTTTAAACACTTTGGTAGTCACTCATTATACATAAATCCTATTAGCCTGCTAATCTTTTTTACTTTTCAGCAAGGTCTTTTAACCGTGGCTCTACATTTCTGTAGAAAGGCTGCCCTAAAGAAAGATAGTACTCCAAATGAAGACCTATACTCTTGCTTTACATGCAGTCCTTAAAAGTCTTTGTGTTGTTTTCTTTGCATACTATTATTTGCTTTTCAACTCTTCTGGGTCAACTTGTTTTGTGATGTTAGCTACATGAACCAACTCACATGCCATCTGGATTTGTGGATGGAAGATAGGCTAAGGGTGTAAGGTGCAGACTGTTGTAGGCTCCTGACCTGTCCCAGGTAAAATGGCTCTTTGGAACTTGCCACATTTACTGATTCCTCAAAACTGTTTCTTATTTCTTAGTGTATTTTATGTATTTGGTTTGACTGTTGTGCAATTCAGTAGTGTGTTTAAAGGAACCCACTGTAACTCTAACATGATATTACATGTTGGATTTTTTTTTTTTAATATTTCTGGGCAGCCTGATATCATAAGGCTTTTTTATCCAATCACTACCGGTAAACTATTCTAAACACCTAGAAACATCAGAGCCCCTAAACTATTTCCTAGCTAAACTTTCTCTGTCGTGGTTTCCTTTGCCGCTTATCTACATTTACCTAATTGGAATCAGAGGGAATTGTTTGGGGTTTACCATAAATATCAGTAAATCAGTAAATAAATCTGCATCTGTGTTGTAAAGTTTGGAATTTTCAAAGTCTCATATTTGTCTTAAAATAATTAGATACTTACTCCTTATCTGTAAGTGAAGCTTTCTTAAGAGGCTTAATTTTTCTCATTAATAGAGAAGAAAAAAAATGTATCTGCTACTAGTAAAGAAAGTCAACAGTGCTTCCAGGATGCCAGAAACTAATCTCAGTGTTTAGACTCCACTCAAACTCTAATTACAAATTTCCTAGAGAGATCAATCCTTGCTAGTTGTCTTTGATGTCTTTTTAACTAGTGATTCTCAATAGACATCATCAGTTCCTCTGAACTGTTTAGAGGTAAAGCAAAGGCAAGAAATGTTTTTTGATTAGTGGAACTTTTCCTTGTAGAAGCTTATTGTTTCATTTACTAGCTAAACTGAAGTTTACCACTTTTAAGACCACCTAAAAAATAAAAGCCAAAGCTTTAAATTCCAGGATCTGACACATGAGGATCCATATTCTGGTGCCTGTATAAGTTCATTTCCTTTGCTGCAGCTCCTTATTCATAGCTGTGGGATCAAAAGGCCCTAAGGAAATCAGAGAGCCATTCCCTGTTTAAGTGTTATTGTCTTTTGAATTGGAAGCCTTTTATTTTTTTTTATGAGCTGCAACTAACCTTATTTATTGATTAGATGGTGTGCTACTAATAAGATTTTAGAGAACTTTGTGTTTCTGTGACTGGATGAGCTTTTTAGTAAATCAACCACATACACGCATATGGGTCTCCTGACACCTTCAGAGTCCTCATGTGTGCTGTCTACCTCCACCCACGTTCAATGCAGACTATTGTCTTTCACAATTATTTGTATTCTGCTCATGCTGTTGTAGAAACGTTCATCCTGCATCAGTTCTGCAGGGCTAGCATTGATCTTAAAATGCTTAGGATCTGTGTGTTTGATTGTGGATTGGTCCAGGCAATAACCTTGCCCATATGTGAAACAGCATGGAGAAATCCTTTGTAAAACTGGGAAGATAAATGAGTAGTACTTCTTACTGAGTAACAGTTGGTCTTGCAAAATTTCCAAATACTTCCCTATCGTTGTTGTCTGCATGTTGTCTCATGCTCTCACAAGAGAATTAATTCAACATGAGAGTACGTTGTCCACTTATTACTACACCAGGCACAGGTAAGCAGATACCCCACAATTTTCCTTATTCTGTTTTCCTTTCAGCTTGTTACTCCTCTTCCATCTTGAAATTCCTGAGAAAGTACAGTCAGAGTTGGAGCACTTTGTCACTGGGCAATTGTGTTGTTTTCTGTCTACATTTCTCTAACTGAAATATAGTAGTTATTCTAAAACTTTTGTGCAAAATGCACTCCTATCCCTGGGCGGTTGTGTTGTTTTCTATCTACATTTCTCAAACTGAAATATAGTAGTTGCTTTAATAAAAACTTCTGTGCATCATGCACTCCTATGTACAGTAAATTCCTCAGCTAGCAAATGGCGTGCTGCAATGCAGGAGATTAAGTAAAAAGTTTATACTGCATTTTCCCAGATCAGCAGAGTAACTCATTAAATTCTCATGTGCATGACATCAGAAAAGTCATTTTTCACCCTGAAGTGATGATTTGTGCTTACCTTTGTTTTCACGAAACAAAACTCAAAAAGAGTCAGAACACAAAAATATTCTGATGCTTTTTTTTTTTTTTTACTTATTGTGTCAGTGCAACCCCAGCATACACAGTTTGATATACTTAACTTTTTCTCTTCTCCTCATACAGGGAGCAGATTAAGAAAGGAACAGGGGAAAAGTGGAGGATGGGCAAACCATTCAAAAGCAGCATCTGAAAGTTAGATCTCTAAGCCCAAAAGATAAGGGGTTGCTGCTAAGCATTCAGCACAGTGCCATATTAAATAACCACTGGAATACCTGGTGTGTCTGCGTGTCTGTCTGCCAGCGAGTGCCGGTGAGCTGGGAGGTAAATTGCTGCCTGGTGTGTAAATGCTGTACAGTGCGAGCATTTAAGTCCCAGTCAGTTGAAATCTATGTGAGAGGGTGTTGTGTACCTACCTCCAGAGCTGCTGGCAGAGCAGAGCAGGGCTGAGAAACCCACACAGTAGATGGTATTTAGATCTTAGCTTGTTATGGCATCTATGATAATCAGGTGGCCAGGTAAAAGGAAGGATTTGCCAAGTGTTTCTGTGGCTGTTGGCAGAGTTTAGAGATTCGATTGATGAATCAAAGTTTATCCTTCTTATCACACAGGATTAAAAAAGAAGGAATCAGTTGAGTTATTCAAGCTTATGAGAAGGTGCTTAGGGAAGCCAAGAGAGACAGTTGTTTGCAAATTCTGGTCAAGCTGTTTCTCAGGGAATTTGTACATTATTTTTCTGGTTTGTCCAGTTTACAGAGGACATGGAACATCAAAATGCAGCTGTTTGGAAGGAAGCTCAATTCCTACTTGAGGCCTCCCAGCTGTGGAAATGTTGGGAGCTATAACATCCTCCAGAATAAGAGACACCCTCCCCACCCCTAGTAGGCTGAGTTCCTTTTTTAATTAATCATCAAACAATAGTTCTTTTTTAGCACTTGTAATCCAAAGTTTCGGGGCCTAGATTATTGCAGCTCATAAAGTTTGGATCCAGAAACCTTCCAGAACTTTGGAATTTCCCACCTATTAATATCTCTTTGTCTTATAAAGGAGAATCTGTTCACATTCCCAGAGCATTCATTGTTTAAAATACTGTTTATGATATACCATCAATAGTCTGTTTCTAAAATAAACCATTACAATCTCCAAATGTGATTTATTTTATTTTTATTTTTTTCCCCATAATCCCCGTGCTGTGCTATCCTGGCTGTATGAAGGCTGATTTCATTGAATTAAATGCCACAGTAGCAATTTGAAGTGTTCTTTTAATTCATGGCAACTACTCCCTTGCAGTGACTTCATGCTGGGTGGAAAGCTATTAGAGAGCACACACCGTTTTGAAGTTCCTACTTAAAGTGCAGCTTGAACTAAAAGTGACTGCTAGCTAGCTACCAGTACCCCATGTTTTTTGTGAATATGCAGGCATCTTGCAAAGTGTTCTCTCTTCTGTGTGTGGTTGCTCTGCAGTTAATATCCCATGTATCCTTTTGGATTTAAGAGGGTTTCCTGCAGCGGCAGAGTGATACGTTCAGTCTCCGAAGTGGTCTTTTGCAGGCCCGTGTCCCCATATTATTTAATGAGATACTAACCTTGTGAAAAATAGTAATGCCTGAAGTACATCTTTGTGAAGAGCACAAAGTTTGCATGAGCTTGAATGTTTAATTCCACTTCAATCCTTGATAAAGACGCTGCTGTCATGACTGAGACGTGATTGCATGGTATTACAGTGAAGCTTGCCCCACCTGGACCACTCCTTTTGTGCAAGCAGTGAGCTTTAGGTTTCAAAATTTGTTGATGGGCAATGCCTCTGAAGCAAGGAAACTCAAAAAAAATAAAAGAAACCAAAGAAGGTAGCTGGAGGTTCATTTTAAGATCTCTTTCTTATCTCCTGGAGGGATTGTACAGCCACTGTCACAGTATCTTCCAGTAATAATTACTCTGTAATCAAATATTGAGGTTTGGTAGTATCCTAGTCCAGAATCTGAATAACGATGCTTAGCTTGATATCCGTAAGTAGCATGCAGAAAGAGCCAGTGTGCTCCATACCTAGGATCCATTCTGGCAGGCATTCCATTCTAATCTGTTCCACAAAATTACTCTTAAGGACGCTTACATCAATCCCTGTGCTTTGTGACCGCATTACTGTAGAGCCAAGGATTTTGGCTCGTTTCTTGCTTAACATTTCACACATTATTTCACATATTCGTGTAATATAGAGAATTTAGTACTTGTTGTAGCTAACACACACGTTCAACAAGTCTCAGTGGAACGTACATTGCGATTCTGACAGGTTTTGCACGTGTGAAATACAGCTTTCAACGGTTACACTAATGTGCTTTTGTAATAGAGTTTTGTGTGAACACAAACCGGTTTAGGAATTAGACGGCATTCAGTAAATCTGCTAGTAAAATATCTGTGTAATTTCCTGCTATGTTAAAATGCACGCATCTTCCAGCCCACAACCTTTGCTCAAGATTTATGATGGAGAAAAATTTTCTCCCTTTCCAGCTCTGGGGTACTTTCATTTGAATCCGTGTTTCTTCTGTTTCTCTGTGCAAAAGTGTGTTTGAAATGATTGTAAAATTTTTAGATGCATTTCAAACTTTGTACAGATATTTCTATCAGTAACTACAAGCAGAAACGCCAGGCTGAAAATAGGTTAATGATATAGAATATCCAAAGTTATGAATTACTACAGGCAAGATCTTTTAGATAAGTGTACCCAGTTATAAAGGAAATCTTCCTGAAAAAGAAGACTGTCTTTTATTTTTCAGAATTTTCAGTTTTCACTAAAAAATCTCCAAACTTTAAGCACTTTTCCTTGGTGAAAAAAGTTACTTCCTGAGAAAATAATATTTACTTAGAAAGGATAGAAAGAAGAATGTCAGCTGTCTCCATGTGCTGTCATAGTGTAGGAGGTGGGCTGAAAAGTCCTTTCTCTCAGGAGAAGCAGCTTCTCCTGATCTCTGTGATGTTCCTCACCTTGCTGTCAATAGTTACTCCTTACTTTGGGCTCCTGTACCTGGCTTCGAGCAGGACTGACAGCTCAGTAGGTGGAACAAAGGGCCCATCAGACCGAAGATGATTTGTAAACAATGAAGAAGGAGCACTTGCCACCCCACCATGCCTGACAGTAAACAAAAACTAAGGCCACACTTACCTGTGGTTGGCACAGAGTGGTGCTAGCCTTTAAGGTGCCAGTTGCATCCTTATGCAGAGGTGTAAGAAAATGTTTTATTAAGAGCTGAATTTGGCTTCTTGTTAACTCCCAGGGTTTTGCTGGCTGCTTAGGAAAAGGGGTAGAACAACCCCCTTCTCATCAGGATGCAGCCTTCTTGAAACGGACAGTTAATTCACAGCATCTCTTGCAAATTCAAAATGCTTATTTTAAAAAAATCATTTTATTCTAATTTATGTTCTTGGTATTTTCAGTGCTTTTGACATCTTCAGCATTAAATCAGAGGCTGAATACTGTAATTTCTCTTGTGGGTGGTTGTGGGGTTTTTTTGTTTGTTTGTTTGTTTGTTTTTTCTCTCTGGTAAGAACTTAGTTGCCGATTAAAGCCTTTGGCAGGGAGTGGGCAAAAATTAATGCATTAACAACCTAACAATGAAATCAAAGTGAATTAGAGTAGCATTATCTAAAATAAATTATATTTTATTAGTACTGTGTAATGTTCTTTTAACTGATGACAATGATTTATTTCTACTTAGATGAATGATGAAACTAATCAGTGAATTGCTGGGTGGATGCTTTGTTAAATTAGTCCCATATTCAATCGGGAGTCTTTAATCTATTGCTTTGTGTGCTTGTTTGTCATTGAATTCACGGGGGGATGTGCAGCTTCTTCTTTTGTTTACACGAATATGAACTAGAACATCTTCATTGATACCAGTGGACTCTGATTGTTTTAAACCAGGGAAAATGAGACAATGGGACCTTTCCATCTTTGCTTTTCTTTGGAGATGCCTTTTAAAAGCCACCCTATAAAATCCTTTTAAAAATTATTTGAAACTGAAAGGGAATTCACTCCACTTATTTCCAGTATGCAGGGTGTTTTCAGTGAACAGTATTTGCAAATTCTGTGGTAAGGATTGCTTAAAAATGGGGATGAGTTGGTCATTTATTTTCACATTTTCTCCGTTACTGGAGTAGTAATAGATCATCATACACTAGATGAACAGATGCTGGGCTGTTTTTTCTAGTCCACCCACAAGACTCTGGCTGTTCATTAAAATTGTATGAATGAAGAAAATAACAAACGTGTTGACAATGAAAATACCAGAGTGTCAGGAAGCTAATATTAATGGTAATGGTTTTGCTACAACTTTACAGCCCAAAGACAGCATTCGTTAGGTCAGCTTACAATTCCAAGGAGCAAAACAACTGAGCTTTTTGTGAGCATTTAGCATAAATGACAGCTGGGTCCCCACAGTGTGAGAATTTATATGCTGTTAACTATGAACTGACAATTTGCTTTGCAAAGAGTTGCGCTGTGGGAGGTAGAGCATGAGAAGGCTTTACTAAGTATGTGAAACATGTCTTGCTGGTAATAGAAACTTAGAAGCCAGCTTGGGTTTACTACACAGTATTATCTCCAAGTAGCACCATCACCTTAAAAAGATAACAATCTTGATTGAAAATTGACTCTTGTTGAAATGGCAAGTAATACCCAAGTCTGTTTTACAAAAAAAGTAGAACTGGTTTAATTCTGGACCAAATTGTAGCATATTTCTAACCCTTCAACCCCAACATAACATTCAGAAAATCTGAAGGCAGATCACCCACACCACAAAAACAGCATAAGATCCTTTGACAGGAGGGAACAAATCATTATTGGAATCTGTCTTTGATGTTTTTACAACAACAATAACTCCAGGTTTTGATAATTAATTAAATATGAAAATTCAACCGTAAGTCCACAGTGCATCCCCTCAGAAGGCAGCAGTAGGAGCAGCTAGAGGATGCAGGGAAACATATGGAAAGCCTGGTAGTGATGTGGAAAGCTAGTAAGAAACTGAGTAATTCTACTGCATGTTAAGGCTGGAACTATCTTTTCATTAATTGTGTTGCAATTTTGCATAAGCTGTTTGCACCTCCTATTTTGGGAAGCCCAAAGGAAGGAAGGAGGTGAATGCTTATGGGAACTCACACAGAATGAACCTCACAGTGTTTTAGCTTTGAAGAGCCTCTGAGTACCTTTATGTGTGCTCTGTCCCTCAAGTATCCTTTGGATGTGGAGAGGAGGGGAGTGTGTCGTCTCAGTGGTGTCCCGCTCAAGCTGGATGTGCTGCTGCTACCTAGATTACAGGATGGTGGTTTCCAAACTATTTCAAAGCCCAGGAGCCTGTTCCTTTGAAAGAGGGGAAAAAGAATTTCACTTTGTAGAGAGGAAAAAAAGGAGCTGTATGTTTCATAGTCACTTAGGGGCAGCACTTTAAGAGTGCTATGATTTGTGTATGACGAGGCAGTTTGTTTGGACAGAGAGGCTCAGGGTGGAGCTCCTGAAATGCTCCTGCAGTCTTAGCAGTAAGACAGACTTGTGATTTAAATGTTTGCAGAAAACTCATGTGCAAGGTAATGAATGCAGGTTTCTCCCAGGTCATCCTAAGCAGTTCCTCTTGATTAAGCTCAAAGCAGATGAAATCCCACCAGGCATCAGGGACACAATGCTTAGACCCCAAGCTGATACTGGAGCCAAGTCTTTTGCATCATGTCTGTAGAAAGTTTGTGAGCATGGTCTTCTGGAAAATATATCTGTTGAACATTTTAAGTTCAATGGTGGCATATAGACTTTGTCTGATATGTGTGCCTTGTCCTGAGTTTTCACTACTTTGGTGGGGGATGCAAAAGCTGCTGTGGACTCTTGTGGGCATGGTGGCTTTTCAAAGAGACCTGTTTTTAGCCTGTTTTTTCTCCTATGTCCATATAATGAGTGGATTTATTTGCAGGTTAGGCAGAGGGACAGCCGTCATGGTGATTTTATCTTTACCCTTCTGCTTTCCCTTGCCTCCCTCAAATCAGTCTGGCAGCCCTGATCTTGTTCTTTTGCTTCTTGGCATCCCTGAAGGACAAGAGTTTCAAAGCTTCAGATGCTTTTGGGGAAAAAAAAAAAAAAGTGTATGCAAATAAAAACTAATATTATTATCTTTGAGCATAATGGGATATAACCCTGCCTTGAAGAACAGCAGGTCATCTTAAGCAATATCAAAGGCTGTTTGCAACTCACAGAATTTTGAAGCATTTAGTAACGCCTGAATATTTACTTTGGGGTTCTAAAGCCACTCAACATGTACTAAAGACATGAAATTTATGTGACAAACTGTCCATAAGTCTTAAAAGCAAGAGTTAATGGCTGCTGCTTTAGTCTGTGATTTGTCACAGACAAATCCTTGCCATTGTATAACCAGCTGTCTTGGAAGGAGCTGTGATATATGTTGAACAAGATAGGTACTGTTATTTATAAAACATACCTGTTCTGCATTTCCTCTGATTTCCTTCCCCCCCTGCCTTTACTAAGTATATGAGCTCTCATTTGGTCAGGGTCACATCAGAGATGAGATGTCCTTTGAATTTCAATATTTTTTGCTATCAATAACAGTGTAAATTAAAAATATTCTTGAGAAGGCAGATACAGGGCAAAAATGCAGTTCCATACTTAGTAGTGCTGCAGCCTGTGTTATCACTGGGTTGCTAATGGTGGCCATGCCACAGGAAACTAACATTTATTTTTCTGCTTTAGCGTATCTTAACCCAGAGTTAGGATAAGCAAAATGCTTTAATGTTTTTCCTTAGAAAGCAGGTTGTGGCTTTATCCTAGCTGAATGGCATCTAGTTTGCTGAGAAAAGAAGATAAAGCAAATGAATCTAAGGAAGAAAAGAAATAAGACATTAGAAATAAGTCCTTTTGTGCTGTGATTCTAAGTCTGGACCATGTACAGTGTTGCAGTGCCTGGTGAATACATGATGCAATCTAAGATGTACGTGTAAGTGGGGACAAATGCTGCCACCATTCTACTTTGTCCTCCAGGAGAGAATTGTTTGCATCCTGCCGCTCTGGCATTTGCATTCTCAGAGGCCTGTGCAGCAGCTTCTCTCTCTGCTGCAAAATCAGGTTTTGACAGGTTTGATAAATAAAAAAAAAATCCCTGCACAATTTTTTGCATGAGGAGAATATTAATTTTTGTGTTGCAGTCAAATTCCATTCTATAACTAAATCACACTGCTTTAAATTCACATCCCTTTTCACCACCTTTTTATTTTTTATTTCTTTTTTTAATGTGCAGGGCTACATTGATGCGCTGTGCACTGCTTAAATGACTCTCCCAACCTCACCAAAGGTGACTGACTTGGGGCTGAGAGGAAGGTGTCCCACCTGTAGTTTTGAGATCCTCTATAGTGAAGACTATACAGATTTATTATTGTATTTGGTGCACAGGGTAGCATGAAAATTTGACCTTCCACTTTAATGCCCTGCTAAGCAGCTACAAGAGCTCCTTAGTTAAAATGGTCCCTTTCTAATTTTAATTTATGCTGTATCTGGGCAGCTGAGTGTTTAAGGAGCCGCTGTCAAGCTCTAAATATCTTTGCCTACAGCTTTGGAGGGATCTGTCCCAGCAGCACAGCCATGGATGGAGGGAGCCAGAGTGACTTGCCATTCTCAGTGCCCTTCTCTCATCACCTCCTTCCTTCTTTCCTTTTTTCCCCAGAGCTGTTTTTTGTATATCAGCTCAGGAAGATCACTTTTCATGGATTCTTTGTTTTTCCTTTTTCCTATTTTTTTTTTCTTTTTTTTTTTTTCCCCCCTAATTGTCTTTTTTTCCCCCGTGTCCTTGCAGCTTAGCTAGAAAACTCACACTGACTGCCTGGCTTTATCAGTATCTGCATCAGAGCTTTAGGAAAGTTTTGTTTTTGCAGAAATACATCACATTTGTTGTGTCCTGGTTTGGGGAGTGGGGCTTAGACCTGTCCTACATCTACTAACCAACTAATTTCTCCATTTTTTTTTTTTTTTCCCCTAGCTCCTAATTCTGCCTTTTCTTTCATCACTTTGAGCTCTGCCAGCTCCCCAGGTTCTCCGGGAGCAGCTGCTACAAAGATGTGTGTGTTCTCCTCTGTAAAACTGGTCCTTGTTTTGTGTTGCTAGGCTACTCCCTTCCAGCTACCACTGAAGAAATGCTCTGTGGTGGGAAACGGTGGGATCCTGAAAAAGAGCGGCTGCGGCAAACAAATAGATCAAGCAGATTTTGTCATGCGGTAAGACAGAAACCTCAATGACACATTGTCTCCCTTTCCCTCTCCTAAATCTCAGACTTTACAAAGTTATTCAATTGCTTTGAAAAGTAAAAATCAATTGTAATTTGCCTCGTTTGCACCCACCCCTTTGCAGGATGCTTTACACAAGTGGTTTGGGTAAAAAGTGTGAGGGAAGGCAAAAAAAGAGAGGTTTGACTGGCTTCTGCATATGGGTGTGTAGTGTGGGGGCAATCTGTGGATGGATGGGTTATGGTGGTGACAGATTGTGCAGTCACAGAGGGGTGGGTACTGAAGAGCTGCTTTTCTCTTCAGTTATGCAGTTTTAGGCAGGGTCTCACCCTGCACTGTGCTCTCTCCTTTGCAACTCTAAATGCTGTCATATGCAACCCATAGATGCACAGGTACTGACTCATGGGGCAAGTCTGAAGAAGTAAGTTGGAAGAAGGTAAAATGTTCCTGTGTTTTTATTTCCTCAAGACTGGTTTCTGGCTGACTGAGGAGAGGCCAAACCTCTTTCCTTGATGTACGGGTTTTGGGATTCCTCACATTTCCTTTCCCTTCAGCCTTCCTGAAGTTATAAGAAGCTATCAGGAGAGATGTTGAACCAGCTACTGCTTTTGTGATTGAATTTGGCACTTTCTAAGTCTGAATGCTTTAAGGAAGAAAGACAGAAATTAGTTCCTCCCTGTTGAACATGAACAAGAAGAACATTGTGAGGGAGAAGCTGGAGGAATGCTCCCAAAGAGACGTGGAGTTTCTTTGGGGTTTGAGATGGATGCTTAATGAGCAAACACTTTAGCAAGTCTCCTTATTAGATCCTGATGGCTTATTATAAAGCCATACAAATTTGCTGCAAATCAAACAGTATTACTGTAATTTCTGGTTTGCATCTTAAAGACCAACATGCCTTCAGCATTAAAGCGAAGAAATACAACAAACTAAAGGCAAAAGGAAACATATACTTGGAGCATCCAGAGAAGAGATGTAAGGCACAGAGGGAGAGAGGCAGTGTGCTGATTGCTATGACTGCAAAACTCCTTAGGTGTTCCACAGACTAAATGTAAGAAACTGCGGGGTATAAACCACAGTAATATTATCTAGATGCAGTGGGAAATTGAAATGTTGCAGGAGTAATCAGTTACAGAAACAATATAAACTTTTTAAAAGAAACACAGCAGTTGTAGCTTGATCAGAAAAATCCTTTTCTTTGTAGGGAGGGTAAAGCAACCATTATCTGTACAGAACTTACTCTGGATCAGAAATAAGTGATAGGGAGAATCCTGCAAAAATCCCAGTAACTGCCTGTGGGCTGTATTGTATTAATGGTGTTCACTCATCTTTTATGGAAAACGTGTCAGTTATTTTGGGCACCACTGGGAGAAAATATTTTTACAGCAGGTGGAAGACAGGATTTAGTTGATCTTTTCTAAATCTGATTTCTGTGATCTGAGAGCTGAGAGAGAAAGAGCACAATAATGACTTGCATAACATCTCTCTTTTTTTTTAAAAAAAGAAATTTTGTAATATCATTCAAGTATTTTTGCAGTGTGAAATGTTGTGCCAGGTTTTGCCCTTGTTCTTTTCTTCCATTCACTTGGTATTTGATTTCACTGACGTGTTTCTGTAGGCTCTGTCATATGACTGCAGCCATCTTCTCTGACATATTGTAATCACTAAAGTTAATTAATTAAACTCGTCTCACTGATGAGCATCTTCTCCAAACACAGTTGTATCAACACAGACATTAACAGAGCAGCCCCTAAGGCACAGAGCAGTACATCTGCGATGGAAAAGGTGCATGGCATGTGGTCTACTTGTTTATATAGTGTGGTTATAGTAGGCTCTTCTGATACTTGGCAGGTTTTCAACTGTTTAATCCTTATTTCTAAGGAAAAAAAAAAAATTCCCCCTCCCTTTCTGCTAATACTTATTTTAAGAGAGATACACTGAGTGCTAAACGCTTTTGTCTGTATTCTGACAGAAGAGACTTGTTTTATTGGGATCAGATTTTGAAGAATCATTTCAAGATCTCAGTCTTCCTTTTCCCCCAGTCACTTTCCATGGCTCTGCTGTGGTTTGTACGTCTCCCAGAGAGAGAGTGGCTTTCTGTAAAGTAGCAGAGTGTTGCAGGGAGTTCTTTCAGCTGTTTGCTGGTGAATTTCTTCCCAAGCTAGAAGACATTTGTCACTATTTCCAGCTGATTAAGGACTCTCCTGGTTTGGGGAGGCCAAGCTGTTATCTTTTAGAATTGTAGAATTTTTAGAATTGTTAAGGTTGGAAATGACCTTCAAGGTCATCAAGTCCAACTGTCTACTAAATATTATCAGGACCACTAAACCATGTCCTGCAGTGCCACTTCTAGACAGTTTTTAAACACTTCCAGGGATGGTGACTTCACCACCTCCCTGGGCAGCCTGTTCCAGTGCCTCACCACTCTCTCAGTGGTTAGGTTTTAATCATGCTGTGCCTTGCCATCTAGCCACACCAGCCCAGCTGGGGAGGTTAAATATGGTGGCACTTTGGGGTTTGGAGAGAAGACCAGAGAAGCATGGCTTTCTGCTGCCTTCTGCAATTATTGTCTTGATGCTGTCCAAGGTGCCACAAAGGAATAAAAAGGAATGTTTGCAATTACGTATCAAATTCACATTAGTCCCTTGTTTAGTATATGTGCATATATAACATTCTAAAATAGCTAGATAGTCACATAGCATCTGTCAAAGGCCTGTGCATCAGTCAGGTTGCCTAGATTATCTGCTTCTGCAGGACATGGACTTCTGTCTGAGCCAAACCCAGAAGAGCCATTTATGGGCTGGAGTATCCCTCTCATTTTACCCTTGCATCTCTTTCTACCTGTTGAGTTGGAAGGTCTCGGATGTGAAAAAGGCACACATGGAGCACTGTGACTGTGAGTGTTTCCCCACCACTGCCACCTAAAGACTGAGTCTGAGTCATATTTCTGTGGTCTTCTACATAAGATGACCATATAAAGTTTGAATTTAAATATATAATTGTATGGTTTTATGGTTTATATTGAAACATGAATATATGATTAATTATTTCATGAATTATATAGGAAATGTTAATTGCAAACGTTCCTTTTTAATCCTTTGTGGCACCTTGGCCAACATCAAGACAATTATTGCATAAAGCCATGTTTCTCTGGACTTGTCTATAAACCCCAAAAGGGTCTTCTATATAGCAGTCCAGTATGTTCCACTCTTCCTGTTAGGCTCATGTCAAAAAAGCTGTCCTGAAACTGTCCTGGTACATCCTTCCTTCCTGCACATTCACATACATACTCTTCAGTACCACAAGGAAGAGTAGGATAATTAAAAACAAGTTCCTTAGGCTGAGTCTTTTTATTTTTTCTTGATGTGTTCCTCACCTGTACAAGTTTCCATCAACCAACTGCTTTCTTACTGATGAAAGGTATTAGTTGTATTTAAACGGTGCTTTTAAGTAAACTTCCATCAAAAATGCCTTCCTAAAAGCTTGCCCTATGAGATCATTAAACTGTAGTCTGCCAGAGGTCATTTATACTATCTCTCTGCTGTGAGGCAAATCACCTACATATCTTGCTTCATAAATATTTCTTTGACCTGCCATTGATAACTGCTACTGAGAGGGTTTCTACAACCTCTCAAAATAGCAGTAATCTGATTAATTTGTATCTTGCCCACTGCAGGTGCAGGAAACAACCTATTGCCACCTTTCTTTACTATTATTTTTATTTTATATTTTATTTTGATTTTATTTTATT
>JAAGNO010022021.1:0-25905 GCA_033439905.1 Ceryle rudis
TCTCTAATTTAAACCCATTACCCCTCATCCTTTCACTACAGGACCTCGTAAACAGCCCCTCTCCAGCCTTCCTGTAGCCTTCCAGACTTCTTCATTCATGTGGGCTGCTAATTGGAGGTCTTGCTCCCCATGGGCAGCAGTGGTTATCAGTGCCCTGTCCCTGGATTTCACTGAGCTTCTCTGCTTGGCTCCTTTCCACGAGCTCTGCTTTTCTTTCCCCTCAGCCCCACTCAGCACTCAGCTCAGGCTTGTCCTTCACCTGAAGTCACCGAGCCCAGGGACCTAGTGTTGCTTTTCCTCCCCACTTCCTGTGTCTGGTGGCTCCTGCTCAGCCATGTTCACCTGGGAGCTCCTGCCTCCTCCTCCTCCTCAGCCTGTGACATGAGGGCTCTGTGATGCGAGGAGTGAGCCCCTAGAAATGCACTTCTGAGCAACATGGCCCCTTACTCCCCACAGGCCTGGGTGGAAACTGTCTGTCTGCTCTTGGTCTGGTGTCCTCTTTGACACAGGGCTGAGGACATGGCCTCTTGCACTGGAGGGAGCATGGAAAACAAGAAAGTGGCTTCAGAGAACTAGTGGGTGCTGACTGGGCTCCTGGCTCTGAGATCCAGCTTGTCCAGGGAGCAGGGCTGTGGCTTATTCAGAGGTTGTCATTTCCGCTCCAGTATCCCTGGGCATCACTGTGGACCGAAGCTCCATCGTGCCAGCAAAGCCTCTCATGCAAGCACACACAGGGACTATATATGCCTGTATTGTGGCTGAGACCCCCCAGTCCCCTCTCTGGAGTGCACCTGGCAGAGAGTCTCTCCCCACCCTGTGCCACCAAACTCAGCTTTCTGCAGTTCTTTTCCCCTGGAGCCATGACAGGCACTTGAGCTGCTCCAGCTCCAGCAGGCTGTGGCCGACACTGAGGCCTGGGGGCTGCACACATGCAGGGCGATGATCTACAGGGCTCCAGCCTGCAGCCTGTTCCTCTCCAATGCTGTGGAGCTAAAGCCATGCAGATATTGCAGAGGAAACCGATGAGGAGAGAAATGTGACGTCAAAGGAGTAAGAAGGGGGTTGTGGATCAGCTATTGAAACAGATGGGAATTTCCTGGAGCAAGCGGCAGAGCCCCAGCAGCACAGCGGAAGGTAGGGAAGGTTCCTGCGCAATGGTTCATGCTGCCCACCAGCTGTGTGGGCTGAGCAAGGAGACCAGGATGCCCATTGACTCCTTATGGCGTTTTCAGTGACTCATTTGTCTGCGGGAAGCAGCACACCCGCAGCAGCTGAAGCAGCCTCTCCTTCTCCCCGGGCAGCTCTGGCACAGCGGGGCCAGCTGCTTCTGCCTGGGGACGAGAGCCTGGCAGCAGCCCAGGCACTGAGCTCACGCCATACCTCACTTTATCTGGGGAAGAAACCCCCTGTCAGACCCTGCACCACTCTTTCTGCACTGCCTGATGTCCTGCCATGGAGACCAAAGCCTTGTCCATGCTGTCCAGAAGCAGCCTAGCACACTGTCACCGTCCAGCCATTGACATGCAGGGACCAAAGGGAGCTGCATCATATGGTACCTGCTCCTCATGCCCACTCCTTAACTCAGCTTCCCCACTGGACCGTGCCACTGGCAACTCTCAAACTGCACTTAGACATCTGTCGTAGCCTATCGATGTCACCCAGCTGTCCCCTCGCCAGCCCACCTGCCTCATCCCTGCCTGTCAAGCTGCCTCTGGTCCTGGTGGCAATGCTTAGCCTCCTTCTCTGCCTGGCAGGACAGCACCAGGACCTGGGGTGTCTCTTCCATCCCCATCATCCTGCTGCCAGCTCCTCCTCTGCTCTGCTCACCAGCAGGAGCAAGTCAGGGGTAGGCTGGCTGAGATGCACACCAACCTCATCCTCCTCTGCTGACCCTGGCCCTAAGTAGGGCAAGTCCTCTTGCCTCTCCCTGAGGGCTGCTCAGAGTCACAGAATCACAGAATGGTAGGGGTTGGAAGGGACCTCTGGAGATCATCTAGTCCAACCCCAAGTCTGGTGTGCTGCCACACTGTTTTCTCTTCCTCTTTCTGTTTAACTGCCTCCTCTTGGAGATGTTCCACAATCACCCAGGCAGCTCCAAATCCCCCTGCACCAGCAGAGCCAGCCAAGGGGTTGAGCAGTGGAGGAAGCTGCTTTGGATCCCCAGCCCTGCAGAGTGAGGACTTACTGTTCCTCAAGCAGTCATTGCTGTCAAGGATGTCCATGGGCATCTCCTTGCCTTGTGGCTTCCAGCCTAGGGTGACCTCCAGCCAGGCTGCCCCCATCTGTCCCTGGGCCTTCATCCTGCAGCACCCCCTCCACACCATCCCTGCCCTCCTCACCAGCTCTCCTCTGACCATCCCTCACAGCAACTGGCTGTCACTATCCCCAGCTACTGCACTCCCTGGCCGGGTAGCATCAGTGGGAAGGTGCTGGTTGTCAGGTCCCAGGTTCTTCAGAGCATAGGCACTGATTTTAAAGCAGAAACCCCTCCTGCTCCCCTTGCCAGCCCAGTGAGAAGAGCCACTCACAGCACTTTGGGGAACCATGGGGCCATGGGCCCATTGGGCTGGAAGCCAGGCTGCCAGGGCAGCAGACACTGGTGCATCTCCCAGGTCTGTGCAGAGACCACTCTGCTGCTCCTCAGCACTGCAGCAGCATGTCCCTGGGAAGAAGATACTTGAGCTCCAACCAGCACTATAAATAAAAACACATTCTTTTATCCCACCAAATAGGTTCTCATTGATTTTACCTATTCCTTGTCTTCCCTCCCTTTGATATGTGAAGTCAGCTGTGGAGTTGCTCAGGGAGCCACCAGCCTGGCAGGGAAAATGCCAGCCCTTCCAGGTTGTCTCCCCCAGAAATAGCCACTCTCCCTGGTTTTCACCCTCTTCACCACTGAAGAAGGAACAAAGCTCCCCAGTGGAAGTTTGCTGGCTAATTATTTATTAATCTCCTCCTGACAGTGCTATCACTGTTCTCAAGGCAGCTCCTGAGCTGTCACCATGAGGAGGAGGATGAGGAGGAGGATGGAGAGTTCTGCTGGTAGGGCCTTCTTGCTGTGGCCAAGGAGCTCGAGGTGAGCCAACACATTGCTTCCTTCTCCGGCTGCTTCGGTTACGGTTGTACCGGTGGCAGAGATAAGGGGGGGCCTATCTCAGGGGCCCTGAGTCCCCATCCTGGGAAGTGCTGAGGGCTGGTGCCAGGGTCGTCCCTGGTCCCTTGTGGGTGATTCCAGAGGGGGTGCTCAGCCCCTCCCAGCCCAGGCGGTGTGGGAATGCCTGCTTGCTGCAGGCAGTTACTCTGCACACAGGGCCTCCCCGTGCAGAGATGGCGAACAACAGAAATCATGCAGCAAAATCACAGCTCACACGGTCTTCCTGGCACTTGAAAGCATCTCAAGAGCTTAAAAAGCTGCAAGATGCTCTCATCCTTCCCCTGCTATCCTTGCCGCTCACTGCCTGTGCTTTGGGCCCCCCTTCCCGGGGGTGGTGAGGCACTTTCCCGGGCAAACAGCACCAAGTTGGGCACGACGAATCCTGCCCGCGCCGCAGCAGGCAGGGAGGCAGGGAGGTCGTGTGCTGCCCGCCGGAGCGGGGCTGCGCGTGACTCATCGCCACGCAGTACGCAATTACCGAGGCGAGTGCAGGCCCCCGCTGCTCCGCACAGGTATCTGTGTCAGCCAGGGCTATTTCCAGCTCTCGCCGCACTCCCGGCTCCTCGCAGAGGTAAGGAACGCAGCCACCCGGCTGCTCCGCCTGCCACACGGACGGGCATGATGTTCCCGTGAGCGCAGAGCCAGGGGGTTGGATGTTGTATCCAAACACCCGAGTTGCACAACCCGGGGAGGAGGGAGTGCTGTGCGACTGCCCACGCGTTTGATGTATTTAAGGGCACACATGCGGCCGGAGACCGAATGGAGGCACAGAGAGATGCAACGAGGCTGCATGGCACCCGTTGCCACCGACTAAGCACCGGGCGAGGAGAATTTAGAGCTGTTATTATTAGCGATGCTGATAGTGCTAGAAAGGAAGCAACGGGGGTGGGATAAAGCAGAGTTGGAAACATGCTCTGGCCTGGAAAGGCAGGGGAGGGACCAGAGTAAAAGCAGCAAAGCCATGTGCAGCAGCACCTTCTCCCCTCCCTGCTGGAGCAGATAACTGCAAGCTCCGCGTGCCAGTGTCTCTGTCTCCCGATGTGTATGTACATTGAGTGTGCACCATCCCCCCTAGAGCTGTTAAGCCAAACCGCACTCAGAGGGTGAGGTCTTTCGATTCCCAAAATGTTTGCCTAAGACTTTGCACATTACTTTTCCCTCTGGTTGCTGTGAGCAGGAAGCAGGGAAAGCTTAAGTGTTGAGCGCTTCTTGGACAAGCTCCAAGAAAGGGCTACAGCCCTCCGGGCACAAGCCTAGTTCACTACAGGGGTTTTGCCACTGGGGTTGTCACAACAGGGCAGCAGCTGCAGCCCAGTCCCTATGGCCATAAGCAGAGGCATCTTACATCATTGCACCAGTGCTCTGTGCAGTAAAATGTGTCTGTGCAGGGCTGGATGAGCTGCACCCTCCTGGGATGTCCAAGCAGGCTGGGTGCGCCCAGGGAAAGTGAGCCTTGCCTTGCACCGCCTCTGGGAGTTTTCCCAAGATGCTGGAGGTTTGCTCGGCTTTGGGTTTGCTCAGCTCAGATATGGGGGAAGCCTCCATATGTGATATAGATGTGTCTAGCATGAGCCACTCTTCCTGCACAGCGTGGTGAAGCGATGGATATATGACATTACCAAAGCCCCAGGGACACTGTACCCTGCTTGTCAGTGCACATCCTATGTCCCGTTTAACTACCCTGAAGATGAGCGGTGTTTGTCATGCTGCTGGGCTCAGGCAGACAGGTCTGCTGGATGCAGGCATAGGTGGTAACGGCTGAAGGAGAGATGGATATAGAGCCAGGACCTGTGAAGGGTCTGGGAGGGCTCCATGCCTCAACCTCCCACCTTTCCCTGACACGTGCCCACCAAAGCCTGGCCTGGGGAGAGCGTGAGGCCACAGTCAGACCTGTTGTGAGAGTGGGCTCAGATAAGACAGAAGGCTGCAAGCTGCACTAAGTGCCTTCATCCTTCCCACAACCCATGACAAAGCCCTCGACATGGGAAAACTGCTACAGTTTTTACCTGGAACAATCACGTTAATCATCCTCAGCACCACCTCCCTGGACTTTGTGACAGTTTGGTGCCCCAGTGCCAGCTTCATTTTAAAAGAATTATTTGTTTTTGATAAAAGATGATCTAAACAGTGACATTGTTGGGATGATAAAAATAAAAATGCAGTGGTTGTCACAACTGTCAGCATCCCTGGGAATGGGGGACTAGCAGGACCTGGCTGCACTCCCCTCCAGCCTGCCTGGCCACGGGGGCAGGGGAGGAAACACCCGGCAGCCTGTGCCTGCGGCAGCCTCACTGCCAGGAAAACCAATGCCTGGTTTGGTTTTTTTTTTTATTGTTTTAATACACAGTTGCACTTCTTATGTAGGGTTGTTATTTTCTAAATGTTTGGTAACTTTAATTTCAGTTATTGCATGAATAAATGAGCAAAAATGACATGCACAAATGTTGGGAAGTAAATTAGTTTGTTAAGTCCCCTCATTAAAAGAACTATGCATTATTAAAATATGTTGCAATGTGCTGATACCACGTTAACAGCAGTAACAAGAAATGCGGTTTATACAAAAATACTTTTTCAAGGCATGGATCTGGCAGCATGCATCGAGTCAGTGTGTGGCCGAGATCATAAACCATGGTGACCAGTGGCATCTCCATTTGCCCAGGGAAGCGTGGTGGGTCATGTGGCAGCATTCCATGCCCCAGGCTGGCAGCCAAGATCAGATCTTCACCTCAAGGTTGTCCCTGGAAAAATCTGTCTCTGGTCACCAGCCCCACAGCAGTGTCCCACCAGGTGAGGTGAGTGGGAAGAGAGCAGGAAGCGTGCAGGAAATGATGAGAAAGAGAGCAGGAAGCACGCCTCACTTGCTTCCTGAGCACCTCTTCTCGTTCCATTGCTCTTCCTTTTGGCAGATAGGAATAAAGGTTTACTGGAGGCCCCAGGGAGACCCTGGCCTAGCTCCTGCACACTCCTGCCACCACAGCTCTGCCCACTCTGGCTGGCTCTGCTGGTTTCCCCTGCGGGGCTGTGGCTTTTGGCAGGACTGGGCAGGGGCAGGGTGCCGGGCCAGGGTTTCTCTCAAGCTCAGTTTCTCCCTGGGTTTTTCAAACTGGCTTTATTTGCAGGAGCGAGCCCCGTGAGCGGCTGTATTTGAATGCTGCCTGGCTGGACCAGAGTGCAGCCGTGCTGGGACAAAACAAAACCAGCATTCATGGGTGGTCATTTAAATTCCCAGCAGCTGTTCTCTCCCAGAATGCTCATGCTCACCCTCCTTTGCTGCCCACAGGCATTTTCAGGGGCTTTTTCCCTGGACAGCAGGGGAGTGGGGCTTCCATCAAATTCACCATGTGACCAGGTTCCCTCCTCCTCTTCCTTCTGTTTGCTAAATATAAGTGGCCCTGGGGGACAGTAGCTGGGGGCTGCTTCTCACTCAAGGTTCTGCACCAACTGGGGCTTCAGCCCCCCCACAGTGTCTCCTCGCTGTCCCAGTGCAGTGGGTCAGGCAGTGCTGGTGGGGTGCTCATGCCATGGCAGGAGCCCCACATGCCCACTGGCACCCTGGCCCCTGCACCAGTTACAGATGCCCTGTGGCTTCCTCCTTGGCCCTGGCTCATTCCCATGTCCTCATGATGGTGCCTCACACCCCAAGGCTGAGCCACGCTGTGGGTAGGGCTGCCCAGCCCACCTCCAGAAGCACACCGCGTGGTTTCAGGGGGAGAACTGGCCCCTGTGCCGAAGGACACTCAGCTCCCCAGCACAGGGGTGCAGGCAGGTGTGTAAACCCAGGGCAATGGTGCTTTGGGCCTGGTGTAGCCGTGGGACCCCAAGCAGGAGCTGGTCTTTTGGCCCATAGCATGCTCACATGAGGAAGAAATTGCTCGTGTGTTTTGGTCTGGTTGGGTTTAACCCCAGCCCTGCTTTCCCTCATGGGCTGTCGGCACGAGGCCCCGTCAGGGAGCAGGCAGCGGCACGCTGGGCACTGGCAGCAGGAGCAGGCATGCTGAGGTTCTCCAGCCAGAGACAGGCAGCTGCTGTGAAGAGCTGGTGGTGAAACGCTGCCTGCAATCCCACTATGGCTGCGAGCGCCGATGAGTTTCATGGCCTCAATTTAATTCCCATTTGTACATGGTGAAAAGAAAAAAAAAAGGGAAATGAGGAAGAGCAAAATCGTGGATCCGCATGGGATGGGGATGCACGAGCTGCAGCCACGTGGGAGGCACGAGCTGCCAGGGATGTGCCCAGCTTTAGGCAGAGGGTGCTGTGTTGGCAGCAGGGCTGCCTCAGGGGGAGGAGTGGGACACATCGCTGCCACTGGATATGCCCAGCACAGCTGAGCCTGAGCTGGGAGAGCTGCTGGATCCCATCAGCAAGGGAGTGCCCCAGTCCCAGGGCTGCCCCAGTCCCAACTGGAGACCCATATTAATGGCAAGAGAGTGGGCTGCTATGGGCCAAGCCAAGCCCTGCAGGGTGGGTGCCTGTGTCTCCCTCCTCTCCTAACCCCCAGGACGTGCATGGAGCTTGAACAGACCTGGTCACAGGAAGGCTGGAGAATGGAAGACGCCGTTTAAAGCCCTGAGGAGCCGGGGCTTCAATTTCAAAAAATAAAGTGAGGATTTTAATCTGCATTTGCTTAGTGAGTTAATGACTTTATTTCTGATTTGATGTTCTTGTCTCTGATGACTCAGGCACAAAAAGGCAGAGCAGATAAGAGCAAAGAGGCCCGGTTGGAGGGATGCTGGTGGCTGCTCAGTGCTCAGCATCCTCTGGCCTGGATCCCTTCCAGGGGATTCCAGAAATTCTGTCAGCACTGGGAGCAGGACTGTGGACACAGGATGGGCAGCAGCTCGGGGGGGTGAAAACAGAAGCAACCATCTCTGATAAGAGATGGGCTCTGCCCTGTTATGGCTATGGCAATTACACTAACAAGAGCGCTAGTTATTCGACCTGCCTGGATGGAACTGTACCACCCCTGCCCTTGTCCTCTTCTGGTAGGAATAAACCTTTCTGCTGAGGAGCAGAGGAAAACTTCTCCTTCCCCTGACACCTCCAGGTGGAATCTGTTTGCCCATCCATTGCCCCTGGGTGATGGTGGAGGCCAAGCAGGCAGCAGGGAATGTCCCCAGCCCGGGGGAGTTAATCAGTCCCAGAGAAGCCCAGCCTCACTGACTGCATTTCTCCATCACAAGAAACAAACAAATGAGCTTAGCCTGAGTTAGCTGGTTTAGACTAGGAGTGCAATGCCAATCTCGCTGCACCCAGTTCCCCCCCAGACTAAACAAGAAGCTGGGCAAAACATGCCCAAAACCTCATTGGTGAGGAGAAGGTTTCTCCTTTCCTCAATCACTTGCTTCCAAGTTCATCAAGCCCCACAGAGACATAAGCAGAGCTCTCTGCAGCTGGAGGGATAACATCTCAGCTCTTCCAAATAAATAGAAAATGACCCAGTTTCATTATTTTTCTTGTTTCCCAACATCCAAGCACCCAAAAAATGAAACAGTAAGTGGAAGCCACAAATAGATTTCACATATCCTGACAGAGCTGGGAGATGAAAGAGGAGAAAGAGTTCCTGCCTCTCCTGCTCGGATCCAGGTATGGCAGCAGCACATCCTCCCCAGGGTTAGCTTTCCTGAGTTAAAGAAGCAGGAGAGGCTTTAGAGCTGACCCCAGCTCAAGTCCCACACTGCCCATAAAGGCTTAGGAAAGCTGTCAACCCCTGTCCAACCCCAAGGGCTCCTGTGCTCTTTGCCTACATACACAGAGGGTTTGAACCAGACAAGGTCCCAGGCTGGCACAGCAGGATGCTGGCTCACTGGTGTGGTGCTCCAAAGAACATCTCACTGCTGCAATTCAGCTTCACGGCCCCAGGCTGTGCTGGCACCGTGGTTGCATGTGCCTCTGCTTGCACTCAGGAATGGCTCGGGGTGCAGGAACAACCCCCCCCCCCCCTTTTTTTTTTTTAATGATGCAAAGACGTGAATGGTCCCTGGACACCTTGGGGACCAGACTCTTCCAAAGCAGGGTGGAAGCCTCCCCAAGGCTGCTCCCATCAGTCTTTCTCCATGCATTAAGGTGAGTGGCAGAATGTGCCCAGCCTTCAACTATTCCTATCACGTCCCATCTGGAGACAGAAATCTGCCTGCTGGCTTTACAATTAAAATTGAAATGATTTGATTATGGGGCTTCATTAGTAAAAACAAACACCAGGCAGCCTTTCTCCCTCTCCTCCCCCCACCCTGCCCACCCGTTCCTCCTCGGGGCTGTTTTAGGTAAATCCCAGCCAGGATGCGGGCTGGGCACATGAGCTGGGTTCGTGTCTGCAGCTTGTAGCTATAGTCGGATGCAGCCCAAAGGAGGCAAATTTTAGAGCCACAAATCATCTCTTTCAGGTAGAGATGCAGCAACAGCCTCGAATTGACAGCTTGATGGACTGCCACCCAACAGTGGGCACAGCAATGGCTTTAAGCAGCAGCAGGACATTTCCCAGCCCTGCATAATCTGCTGAACACTTGCAGCTTACTGGGGGGCTCCCACAGCCCTTGAGGCTTCTGATCTACACTTCGACTCCATTCCCTTTGTTCTGCGAGTCTTTGCAATGGGGACATTTGCACCTTCACGACAACCTGGATTTGGCCTCCCCAGGTCTGTTTTTCTTCCCCCTAGCTGGCTCATCCTGCGGGACAAGCGGGGAGTGCTGGGAAGGGCTGAGCTGATGCGGAGCAAGCTGCCCGGTGTGTGCGGATGCTCAGGTCCCTGGGGCTGCAGCAGTTCTGGGGGAAGTAATTCAAATAACACTCGGGGCATTGGGAACAGGCTGTGCAGGCTGGGAGAGGAGGAATGCTAATGAAGGAGGGCCTGGGAATGCTGCTGGGTTAGAGTGCCAGGCTGCTCCCAGTGCCTGCTTTTCCCTAGCAGATGGAATGGCTCCAGGCAGTGGGGAGTTGAGGTAGGAATTAGGCAGCCCTCCTGCCTCTCATGCCTGATGTGAGAAGAGGGCTTTGAAATGGCTCTTGGCGCCGAATTGGTGGCCCATTTGAAAGGGCCTGTGGTGAAAGAGGTGTGTGCTTTCCCCGGTTGTGCCATGTCAGCTGGCACCCCTGCCAGAGTCCTGTGTCTGCAGGAGGCAGGATGACCCCTCTGCCCTCTCACTGCCTGAGGGCAGGGACATTTCCCTTCGCTGCTCACCAGAGCTTCTTCATCCCCACCTCCCACCTGCACCAGCTCCTCACCTGCAATTGCTCCAGCAAGAAGCTGCCTTCAGGGTCTCCTCAGTGCCACAGCGCATGCCATGCCTCCAGTGAGCAGTCAGCTGAACTGGGAGCTGGCCGAGGAGGCCAAGACATGGTGCCTTCTGGCCATAGGGCCAGGTTGCCTGGGACTCAGCACCCCTGTTAGCTCTTCCTATATGAGGGAAACCCGGGCCTGGAGCTGCAGGGTGGGGCAGCTGCAGCCACAGAGCTCAGGCTGGGGAGGAAACCCCTGGCTCAGGATCAGGACCAGCCGTGACAGCTCCGGCCACAGCAGGGATGATGGCAATGCCTGGTGACATGCCATCACATGGCAGGCACATCACACACAGCTTCTCCCTGGGGCAGCAAGCCCATCTGGGCAGGGGAGGCCATCTGCTTGACCACAGAAAGGGGAGCAGAGCTGGTCTCCAGAAGCTCTGTGTCCAAAATGGCTCAAGGCAGGGCTACCTTTGCAGCCTGGGGAGCACCAGCACCCCAGAGATGGACCAAGAGTTGTATTTGGAATGTCTTTGCAGAAATGTATTTGTGAAGCTTTTGCAGTCTCAAGTACTGCTGCAACAACTGGGTGCAGCCACCCTGAGGATGCAGGAGGAGAGTTGCGGCCAGGGGTGTCTGTCCACTTTGCCAGGCTGGGCAGCGGGAAAGGGCAACTGTCACAGGAGCCAGTGAGAAGGCAGGAGGGTGCCTTGCACCTCCTCCCCACTGTGCTCACTCCTTAACTCCTGTGGCCTCTGAAAAGCCCCAGAGTGCTCTTCAGCCAGCGGAGTGACCTTGGGGACAGGACAGCAGCCCACAGCAACCTGCCTCTTGCTGCCAGGCAGATAAAGCCCCTTGTGCCAGGGGGCCAAGGGAGTGCAAGGGAAAGGGTGAATCATTCTGGGACCACCAGCTCGGGGATCCTTCCCTAATGACCCCCTGGATCATGGTGGGGCAGCACACATAGGGCAGGGGCTGGCATGCTAGCCAAGCTATTTGTGGTGGGTAGCATTGCCTAGCTGCTCCAGCTGACTCATGTAACGTCAGAACCAGGCTAGCTTCCCAGTGGCATGAAGCCTCCCTCCAACCACTGGCACTGGGCCAAGCCATGGCCAGGGCAAGCAGCGGGAGAGCACAGATTATAAGGTTACACCAAAGAAAGAGCAGCTCCCAGTGGGATGCTCCCCTCCCCAGCTGCATGCCACCTGCCTGCCTGGGCTCAGCTCCTTGCCTGGGGATGCTCCTGCTCCATCCCTTCTGCAGGGGCCTGGATGAGGCCCAGGGATGGTGGGGTCCAGCTGTGGGGAGGTGCTCCAACAGCAGGGTTGAGCTGCAGACAAGTGGGCTTAGTCCCATCTATCTGGGCAAGTGTCACCAAGTGGGCAGTGCACAGTGTTCTTAGCCTATCCAGGCTTGCCTTCTGGGATAGATCTTTAAGATCAAGGGTTTAACTTTATCAGTGGCTGGAAAAACATGGCACCATTTCCCTGGGGCAAAGTATCTTTGTCCCTGAAGAAATCCCAGATGCAGCTCCTTTTCTCGGGCCCCACTTAGCAGCTCTCCAGTGCTTGTGTTGCACCTTTGGCATGGGGGCCTCTGCGACTTTTTGGGGCAGGGAGCACCCCATACCTCCTGCATGGCCTGGGCTCCCAGCTGGACCCATCTTCCCTCCAAAATCACAGTTTGCACAGACCCAGGCATACTGGCATGGTGCCAGCATCCAGGAGCTGGCACTTCCCCTTGCAGGGTGTACCTGGGCAGGGATTGGCCTCCTGGCAGGCAATGTGGGAGGAAAGCCACCACCAGAACAGAGACCTCTGTGTACCCTCGAGGACAGCCCTTTACTGGCATCACAGTCCCTCTGACAGCCCCACTGGTTCCCCAGCCCTGGACAGCTTTCCACAGCCCCTGCTCAAAGTAGGATGATTGATTATCATTATTAAGGCTGGAGAATGGTTTCTGTGCACATCCGAGTGGTTCAGGAGCAATTAGTCACCCACCAGTGAGGGGGGACTGGGCTGCTTCTCTGTCCCTGACAAGGTGGGAACCCTCCACTGCCTGAGAGAGGGTCCAAGGTGGCTTCTGGCACTCCTGGTGCAGCGGGAGGGAGCCCTTGTGGGCTGTATCTGATGGGCACACTGCCCACCAGTTCTTCCTGGAAAAGGGCAGGGCTTCAGCAGTGACACAGCCCCAGGGCAGGGATCGGACCTGAGCTGCCCTCTACACACTCAGGACATCTGGTGGGGGGAAGGAAGAGAGTCTGCAGCCCCATGGCAGAGATTTACCCCCATCCATGATAATGCACCCACAGCAGCCTGTGCTTTTCACATGGGGTGGGTGCAATGAAAGAGCTGAGGAGAGGGGGGCTGCTCACCTCTGGGATGGCAGGTACTGCCTGGAAGCCCCCAACACAGTGGTCCTCTGGGCCTGTGCCAGGCACAGCTCCAGCCAGGGGCTCATCTGGCAGTGCTGCAGCAACTGGGACATCGGCAGCAGCCGGCTGCCAGCTGGGAAGGGGGAGCCATAATGACGGTCCATCTCAGCAAAGGTAGCAGAGCATGAAACCAATTTCACACTTTATTAGACAATTCAGGTGCCGGCTGCTCAAGCCTGGAGTGAGCACTGCTGCTCACACCTCTGCTCCTGTCTGCAGCCCCAGGACAGGCCTGCCTCAGGCCATGCAGCATCGCGCTGATCATGGCTGGCTGGCGGCAGGATGAGCAGGGCTAGCGTGGGATGCTGGAGGCCAGGGCTGTGGGCTGCTTCTCTGGGACACCCCGCTCCCACATGCAGGTGGGTGCCTGGGAGTAGCACAGTCACAGGCTGGCTCTGCTCACAGCCAGCTCAGCCCGTCAGTAGTGGAGAACTGGAGCAACATGCCTGCAAGCACAGCTCTGCTTGGGCTGGCTGTGCCCTTCAAACCAGGGCAGCTGCCCTGCTCCTGCTGGGTTCCCCCCATTCCCCTCCTTCCCTGCCCACTGCAGCCCTGCTGCACCCCTACTGCTCTTCTGGCACCACACAGTGAAGGGACAGGTCTGGGTTTGGGAGCCCGGGCCTGGGGCTTCCCTGACAGCTGCTTTCCTCTCATGCACCCCTGGCACCTGGGTGCCCCAGCAGAGCCAGCAGGCACATCGACACGGCATGCAGCCATAGTCCCTGAGATCCAGGTGTCTCCATCTGGAGATGTGCTTTGCAGCTCCCCACCCTGCCTGCAGCCACTGCTGAGTCCCCAGGGATCAGCATGCTCCACAGAGCAGGGGACAGCGGAGTCTAAGCTGCCACCATCCTGCCTTCCAGCATGCGGCTGGGCTCACACCCAGTGCCCCAGGAACATGGCTGTATGCTATCACATGCTGCAGGTGGACACTATCCAAATGCCTGCACGTCCAGGATATGAATCAGCCTGGACAGGAGTGCAGCAGCCGCTCCTGGACAATCTGAGCCACCCGTCAGGCTTCTCTGGCAGCCAGGCTGTGCTGGTGCCAAGCACCTTGCAGGTCGATGGGCACGTTAGAGTCAGCAGCACCTGCCTGGCTCTACTGCCACCTTGCAAATCAGCCCTGGGCATGGCAAGACCTCAGCCTGGCACATGTTTCTCTCCCCTTGCATGGCTCTGCTCCCGCGGTGCCACCACAGCACAGCGGCGCCTGGCTGGGCCGATGCCTAACCTTGACCTGACCTCCTGTTGAGAAGCCGTCCCCGCCTGGCTGTCCCTCTCTGCCCCTGGCCACGAGCATGTTCCACCGGGCCAGCCAGAGCATTCCTTCTGGGAGAGCTGCCCTTGCTGGGCTATTTAAAGGCACACTTATGCCCTTTATTTCCCCTCGTGTTAGGCTGGAAGAGACCTGTACCCTCGGGTGACTCAGAGGGGGCACTTCCAGCCTTGGGCCAGCAGCAAGTGCAACAAGTTTGGGTGAAATCATGGGATAGGTCAAGGATGTTGGTGCTCTGTGTCCTGCAGCCAGTACTAGGCCACGTCCTGAGGACAGAGACCCCATGGGGAAGGTCACGGACATCGATGCAGGCCACTGGCAGCAGGACTGGTGAGTACTGCAGAGCTCAGCTCATCCCTTTGGGTCCAGAAACTGAGGGAGCCACACTAATTCCCTTCTTTCCAGTGTGGATGTTTCCAGAGCACTCCAGCCACTGCCAGGATCTCAGGGTAGGCAGGGCACCGGTGCCACTGCTGCTGGGCAGGGTGCTGGTACTGGCTGGTTCAGCACCATACAAAAGGAGCTTCTTGATGCCCTGGCTACATCCAGCTTGTAACACAACTGCATTATCTGCTGGTGGCTGACACAAGCAGCATGTCCTCCATGCGCTGCCACCTCCTGCAGAGCAGTAGCGTGTGGCTCAGGTACATCACCTGGTGGGATGTTGCATGGGCTGTTTCCACCTTGCCCTTCATGCCTGTCAGCCCTGGCAAGCACTGGTAGATGGACATTTCATGGGTAGAGCAGGGACTCAGGAGAGGCAGTGGGGGACTAGGACACTTCACAAGAGCCTGCACCCTCTGTGCCAGCTGCAGGCAGTGCAAAGAGCTCCTTCTGGCCAGCACTGTCGCACAGGCAGCACAGGCAGTTGCTGGAGCGAATGAAAGGGGAGCTGTTGTTTCAGAGCATGTGAAATCCAGAGTCCTGGTGAGTGGGACAGAGAAAGCCCAACTGGTTTTATAAGCTACCTTCAAGTCCTGCCCACCCCAGGTTTCCTTCTGTTGGGCAGATCAGGGCACAGGCAGCAGCAGTTTCTCAGCCCTCCTTGTCCTGCTGTCACCTTTCACCCTCCAAAGGTTCTCGGGTACCCGCAGGCTGTGGAGCGGGACCTGCCTGAGCTGCTGACTCCTGCCATTGCCTGCACTGGTGTGGGGTTGATTGCATCTGTGCCCCGCTGAGCTGGCAGGAAAGCAGCTTGGGAGGGAAATCCGACCTGATGTGATTTGATTAGGAAGGGAAAAATCCAGAGGCACCATCAGCAGAGAGCTGGAGGTGTGAACACCATGGATACAGGGCCAGGTCTGGGCAGGAGAACTTCAGAAACACAGCTCCTGAGCAGTGGCTCTTGTCCCCCCAGCTGCTCACTTTGCCATCCCGAGAAGCCCATCAGCCCTTCTGCAGACCTGGAGCATCCCCAGCCAGTGTCCCCAGCTCCAGTGCTGTCATCCTCTCACAGGTTTTGTGAAAGTGAGCATTTGCTCAGGACTTTCAACGGCACCTGGATGGAGGTAACAAGCCCCCAGCCTCCTTGCTGATAAAGCCCCAGGACCCTGCATGTACAAAGGAGGATGAGCCCTACAGGCAGCTCTGCCCCAAGCCAGGTTCCTGGACCCATGTGTGGGTTGCACAGCAAAAGCAGTGCACAGTCTGGGGCCTGTCCCCACCTGCCTGGCATCCACCCCATC
Source organism: Ceryle rudis (assembly GCA_033439905.1). Lineage (NCBI taxonomy): Eukaryota > Metazoa > Chordata > Aves > Coraciiformes > Cerylidae > Ceryle > Ceryle rudis. The sequence goes on from JAAGNO010022021.1 coordinate 15,770, forward strand.
CCTCCCCACAAGGTGCAAGCCTGGGTGAGAAAAAGCCACTTCTGCCTCCCTGCCCAGCCCACTGCCACGGCCACTGGGCGGCACCCCAGGAACCCACACTCAGCCACCGTGTCGCCAAAGTACATCCTGTGGGAGCCTGTGGGCAGCCAGGCCGAGTGTGCTGCCTCACTGCTGGGCAGGGTGCAGGAGCCAGCATGCCAGTGCTCACCAGCCAGGCCATCGCACCTTTGATGCGGGAAGCGGCAGGTGCCCAGGGCAGGCAGGATGACGCCAGGCTGCTGCAAAGCAGGGCAGAGGGGTGGGCAGTGCAGCAGTGGGCTGACCTCTCCCGTGGAGGGAGTGTGGTCCTGAGGGCTGCAGCCAGAAGCTCCCGAATTCCCCTCTGACACCATGTCAGCACTGTCGTGGGCACGGTTCCCTGCCCTGAGGCCCATCAGCACCTCATAACAGCACAGCATCAGAGCAAGCCGTGGAGAAAGAGGCACAGAGCTGTGAGCCTCGGGCAGTTGCGGGAGGCAGTGCTGTCTCTGTCCCTAAGACAAAGCCTTAGGCCAGGTACCGACCGACACAGGTGGGTTCTCCCAAAAACCTCTTCCACTGGGCCTCTGATTCTAGAGAGCACGTATGTGTCAAACTGCTGCAGATTCGTGTGGGTCAGCAAGGGGGACAGGGAGCCCCGAGAACCCCAGGAGCTCTCTGTGCTCAGCCCGAAGCAGAACCGGCTGGGACGGATGCGGTGCCCAGTTCGCTTTTGTCGCTTGGACTCAACGATCTTAAAGGTCTCCTCCGACCTAAACCGTTCCGTGATTCAGCCGCTGCCCCGCCACAGCCGCGCTCCCGCCGCCTCGGGCTGTCCCCACGCCGGCCAAGGACATGCACACTCCACTCACCTCCGCAGCCTGCCAGTGCTCCAAACCAGTGCTCCCAGCGCGGCGGCCGCGGCGAGCTGGGCGGGGAGGCTCCGCCACCTCGCGGCCGCGTTGCCACCGCACCGGCTGTCACAGCTCAGCGGCCTGGGAGGGCGCGGGAGACACGGGGCGACACACCAGCAGCACGGGTCGGGCACAGAAGCAGCGCAATGCGTTATAATGTCAGCGGTCGGTCACACGAAATAGCATCGGAGGCGTTCTGAGCGCTCCTCGTCACCAGGGCTCCGAGTGCCCCTCTGTGGGCCGGTGGCATCAGCCCCACCGCGGGGGGTGGTGGTGGGGGAACTGAGGCCAGGAGCCGTGCTCGGTGGCCAGGAGGACTGGGGACGACCCCGGCCGCTCCCCTCGCTGGTGCTGCTGCCGGCCACAGGCTGGTGTTGCCGTCACCTTCAGCAGGACAAAGGGACCGCAATGGCACCCCACAGTGGGTACCCAGGCAGGTGTGACACCACAGAAAGGAACCGTGTCTCCAGGGCTGCTCCACCACAGTCTCTGTGCTCAAACCAGTGACTCTTGAGAGCCAAGGGCCCCAGAGGATCCATGCCAGGCTGAAGACCCCCTCTGCAGTGCTGCACCTGTTGCAGCTTGGTTATGATCTAATGGAGGAGTATGCTGTTTCATCACCCCTAGGGACACTTTTGTCACTGCATGGATTTCAGGAAATTCCTGGAGAACTGCAGCTGCCAGCCCTCACTACCTCATGCTCCTTTCCTTTGTGCAAACACATATGGGACGTGGCACCCTCATGCCTACCCATCAAAACAATCTCCCAGCTGCTGTCTCTCACACCAACATCCCATGGGCCATATTCTGCCAGCTGGTTCCCACCACTTTTCCCAGCCCAGGGCCACCACAACCTCCCACCTCCAGCATCTCCCACGACAAGTCTTCGGGTACCAAGCAGACAGATCTCATCCAATGAAGCCTGTGCCCTTGGGTGCTGAGCTGGCTGTGCTCATACAGGCAAGCTCCAGCCCATGGTCTCCTGCACCGGGACAGTCACCAGGTAGCTGGAGGGCACGTAGCCCCTCTGGCCATTCACCTCCACCAGGCTCCACTCCTTGCTCCCCTTCTTGTCATGCGGCTCCAGCACCACCACAGGCTGCCCTGCCTGGAGGGTCACCTCCTGTGGACTCCTGGCTGTGAAGGAGAAGCCAGCAACAACCTGCAAAAAGTGGGAGGAGGGAGGAAGCCCTTGCTGGATGAGACAGTCAAAGGGGGAAAGGATATACATGGCAGGGCAGGAGCTAGAGGGGAGATGGAACTTGTTTCCAAGAGGACAGCATACTACTGCCATCAATAGAGGGACACTGGGAACCCCACCAAGCACAGTTCTCTTGGTCTGTCCATCCCAGGTGCTTGGTCTGTCCATCCCAGGTGCCAGTAACGCAGACACCAGCCTCATGGGGCACTTGGCCAGGGGCTGTGACACTCCCCTGCTAGGCACATGGCTGCACATGTATGACCAAGTGTGTGCTGGAAAAGAAGGCTCACCTTCCCACCCACATGCTGAACAGGGGGACTCGACGGAGCTGGTGTTTTGCTAGGAATGGCCCTGCGTGTGTCCCCCACTCTCACCTGGAAAGCTGGGGTAAAGGTGGCCACCTGGGGCCTGGGAGCTTCAGGTGGTGCATATGAATGTCTCCTTCTCTCTGTGCTTCTGTCCAGGGCTGGAATCTGCATTCCGGACTGCTGGCTTTGTACCGGGCAATAGGGCTGGAGTTTTCCAGCAGGCACAAACCCTCGGGGACCTGGAGGACATGCACACACACAGGTCATGGGGCACTGCTGTCTGGCACATATAGGACTGATTGGAGGAGAGAGGAATGACAACTTGGCTGTTGTCTGTCACAGCACAGCAGCCCTGTTCAAACTTGTCCATCACTAGGGGATATCCAGCAGCAAAAACCCTCAAAAAGGGGTTTCAAGATGCTTCTGTGTGCATGGGATTCTCCTTTCCCAGCCATGATGAGCCATGAATGAGTGCTCCCTCATGGGGAAACCTGAATTTTACAGCTAATGGCTATGGGTGCAGCTGGCAAAGCAGAGGTGGGTTTGGGCTGAGCAAACCCTGTAAGGGAGGACCTGGGAGACAACGGTCTGCTGTTTCATCCAAGATGAGGAATTGGTTCAGGTTTGGTTTCTGACCCTGGTGCCAAGGTAGGGAGAGACTCCCCGTAGTGCTCACAGTACCTCCAGCATCCACCAGCCATCTGCTTGTGTTCCCCTTAGTGTCCACACTTTGCAGCAGAGCTACAATCTGTCCCCTTTGCAAGGTCAGGTCCAAATCTTTGCTGCCACTGATGTTGCTTGTCACTTGGTAAAGTTTGTCTGGGCCATGCTTGCTCACAAGGGAAAGGACCTTCCGCTCCTCAGCAGGGTTCAGAGGCTGGTGGGGAGCAAGAGACACAGGAGCACTTGATGAGACAGGCAGGAGACCTAGTCCCTCCATGTACATGTGCTCTCCTTTCGGAAGGATCACATCCCAGTGAGAGGTTAGAGGAGAAACTCCTTCACATCACCTGCTCTACCTCATGGTTTGTAAATGAATGTCCTGAACCAGAAGAGCTGATACTTGTTTCATCCCTGGTTATTCCCAGCTTGCAGGAAAATCTGTGGCTGTGGAAACCCCCCATGACACTTTCTGAGCCAACCTCCTCCCCAAGGAGATGTTTTGCACTGGGAAACCACAATTCTATCTCTTATCCACGTGGCCTGAGACATTCCTTCCCAGCTCCTACCTGTGTCACAGGGCTTGGTGTGACTGTCTCAAACGTCTGGTGGAAGGTACGGAGTTGAGCACCAGACTGCTGCAAGGTGTCTTCCACCATCTTCCAGAAACTGGGCAGAGGCATATGGCCATGGGGCATCTGTGAAGAGAGTCTCTTAGATGCGAGAGGGCCAGGGCTGGGGGGGAAGAGCCATGGGTAGGGTCAAAAGAAAAGGACCAGGAAGAAAGGAGGTGAGAAAGCAAGAGAACAGACCTTATCACTAAAGATCAACCTTCCCCTTGGCAAGGAGAGATGCTGCTCTCTAGCTTTGAGCCACCTGCCCTGGGCAGGGCAGTCACATATGGGGATCTTGGTCTGTACCCAGCCCACTGCAGCAGTCTCTGGGTCCTGCTGTCCTTCCCCAAGGACTGTACCCCCATAGTCTGTCCCACCTGACTGAAACGGGACACAGGAGGATGTAGCTCCAAGGCAGATGTCTGCAGCACAAGCATCCCAGACTGAGCAAGGGGAATCCACCTTCTTGACTAGGTATGTACGAGTAGTGCCTGAGAGGATACCTCCTTGTGGCTGCAGCTTGTTCTCATCTTGGTCATGTGTCAGGCCATGGCCATCCTCTACCCCAGGCACTGGACTGGCCTGACCCACCACGACTGCGAACGTCAGGCTTAGGGAATGCTGTGCAGTGAGAAGTCCTGGGAAATAACTCCCAGGGGATGGAGATTAGAAGGATTCTCATTCCTCAGGCCAGGAGCTGTCCTTCTCCTCCTTGCCTTCCCAGCACAGAGCTCTTGGGAACTCAGTGTTAACACTGATCTCTCAAGTAGCACATCAATAAATTACCAGTGGTGTCCTCAAATCAGGAGAGTTCCTGGCAGTGAAGAAGAGACAATCTGGCTTTCTCCAGCCAAAAGGGAGGAAAGATCACTTGCAAGTGCTAGACAGGGAGCTGTGTGTCTGCAACAGCAGGCTTGGGCTACTGCAAACCTTCAGCGCCCTGACATCCAAGTGATGTGCCAAGCTTGAAGAAGGCAGGTCTGGCTCAGCACATGCACCAGTTTGGGCACACGCCAAGGGGTTACTCTCACCTGCTCTAGCTCCTTTTCTGCCTGGTGCAGGACCTGGGCAGCCAAGTCCCGTTGCAGGGCACTGAGGGAGCACAGTATCTGCCCCAGGAGTTGCAAAGCTGCCTGGTTGAACCGTGGGAGCTCAGCCACAAGCAGAGCGTTGATGGCAAGGTAGGTGTTCATGGCTGCCTCCTCATCATATGTCACGCTGCCCATCTCACTCTTCCGCTCCTGGATCTCCTCATAGTCCAGCAGCTTGTCCAGGCGCTTCTTGACCAGCTGCTGTGGCCCTACCAGCATGTCTGAGAGACTGCAGAGGGGCTGGCAGACCAGCCTGTCCAGCCGCCGCTTCTGTGGGGCAAAAGAACCCAAATCTCCCATGTGACACCCCCACCCCGCTATAGGCCCAGCTGTCCGACACAGGAGGAAAGGCCTGGACTTGAAGGGCTTGTGTGGAGTGGGGTACATCTGAGGCATCCTTCCCTGAAGTCACATAGGATGCCAACCAAAGCACACTCTTGGTAGGGAGCAGTTGTATGCCACCATTCAAACCCTGTGCTCCATGCAAATGATCGGGTAGGACCCTGAAGCACAAGGTGCCATTAGCCAAGGTGGGGTGCTGCAGTGACCATCCCACGCAGGTCATAATGTCCCAGTTTGATGGAGGCTCTCAGCCCAGAGCCTGTGTGGTTACCCCACTCAGCTGCCCTCCCTCTCTCCCCTCCCATGCTGGCACTCCCTGGGATTGTTGGCACCCAGCTGTGGGGTTCAGGCTGCCTGACCACGCTCTTCACTGCTCAGAAAACTTCCCTGGCTGCATTCACGGTGGCAGCCACCACCCAAGAGGGAGCACTGGAGAACCAAGCAGGGGTGGTGGAAGGAGACAAATGGAGGGCTCTGGGGCTCTCAAAGGCAAGTACAGATGCCCCCAAGGTGTGTGTAGGTTGGACTGAGGTTTGGTGGCAAACATCTTGTGTGAGTCAGATGAACAGTACGCCTGATTTCCAACCATTCGGTGCTCTTCTGCAGCCCTGCCTGCATGGCTGGCCAGGAACATGTAAGGGCCCTGAAGTCACAAGTGGTCTTTAAGGGCCCAGACCAACTTCACCTGGGGTCTCCACCCCCACCCTTCCCACAGCCCATTTAAGGGCATTCAGATGCTACTTAAGCATTGCTTTGGCTAAGCTGTTTTCTGCTGCTGTCTTCTGGGTGGATGTTGAACCTCTGCTGTAGGTAGCTTGGCTCCTGGATGAACCCCTCAAATGGATATAGCAGTTTGGCTCCAGCTCTGGGTGGACTTTAGAGCTGTGTTGTAGCCATCACTCTGGCCCTCGCTCCTTTTATTTCCTGGGTGAACCCTGGAGCTCATTCTTTACTTCATCTTTACTGCTGAGGGACCCTGTTACCTGCCCCTTCATGTTCAGGTCCCATGGAGCTGTGCCTGTTGGTGAGTACACTGCCTGCTCTGGGGTCCCCCTCAGCTCTTGGCTGCCCTCCCCTGGAGCCAGCCCCTGCTGTACCCTGGTAGAAGGTGTGAGAGCAATGCTTGGCTGTGACCCTGAAGCAGATACACAGGGAAGGAGTACTTACAAACTCTGGGAAAATGGTGCAGTGGAGGTATCCTGCAAAGCGGCGGTACTGCTGGGCAGGTCCCTCATCGATCTGCAGCTCCTGTTTGTGTGGGGAGGGTAACAGGAATGCCTGAAAAGGAGAAAGCCATCAGACCTGACTTACAGAAGGTGCCCAACACTAGCTAACCTATCTGTAACCTATCCCTCTGTTCCCAAAGATATGCCAATCTCTCTGTCTGGGTGCTCTGTGCTAACAACCCTGTGGGACTGATGCTCTGGGCAAGCCTGGGAGCTCAAGTAGGCGTTAACAAACCTTTTCCCTTGAACAGGGGTCACACCCTGGCTTACAAAAGCACTCCGACCCCAGTAAGGTGGCCATTATCCCAGTGGCCCCAGCCAGCTTGCCTCAGCTTGATGTTGCCTGGTGTTTTAATACTTGGGTTTGGTGCTCTGGTAGCTACATGGAGTTTCTTGTATTTGCATACAAAAATCTTCCCCTATCTCCCCATGGAGAATGAGTCTGGTGGGAAAGGAAAGCAGCTAGGGGTGGTTTGAGTGCAGACCCTCCTCTTTGAGAGGTTTTGCTTTAATGTTAACTCTGTGGACAGCAAGCTCCTTCCTGCCTGGAGGCAGGTTTTGACCTACAGTCTCTAGACTCAAAGGAGGGAGCAGTGAGCTCCCAGAGCACCAGCCTGTTGCTGGTACTGAGGGAAGCCTGATCTCCTGCTCCTCCTGGCCTCGGCTTTGTTGCCCCTCAGAGCACTGCTCCTGCAGTCAGTCCTGGAGCAGATTCTGTTTGAGCCTCATCAACCATGGCAGTCATGGGTCTCTCTGAGTGCCCTGATTTCTGTACTAAATCATTCCTTTTTGCCTATAGTCGTCTTTAGGAAACCATATCTTTGTAGTCCTCCTTGCCACAAGAGAGATGGAAATAAAAAAGGAGAAAGGGATTGACCCTTTGAGCAGGTGTCAGCTCCAAGACTTCTGTGCTGTTCCTCAGCCCTACAGGGGCTCTTACACAAACAGAGGTGGCTGTGATGATCTTGCACGAACCCAGATGTGCCTCTCCTTGTGGTGGGGCCACTGGTACAACAGATGCACAAGAGGAAACTGCCAGTCAGCACAGGGAAGCCAGGCTGTCTCTGCCCTGTGAGAACACATCTTCACTGGCTCCTCAGGATATCTTCAAGAAGCTTTCAGTGGGAAAGAGACTGGGAATGCATGCAGCTCCACCATTCCTCACCAGCAGCTCCTCTGAAGCTGCATCCAAGCCCCAGAATGACTTCTGACCACAGCTTATTATCTAGGCTGCCCAGTTTATTTGACCTCTTGACATCCTGTCTGAGGCCAAAAAGCTGGCTTATGGAGATGCAGCTCACTGAGGGGCAATGTCAGATATGTCCCCAGCAACACTCAACATCCCAAGGAATAGTCATGTCCTGCTAGCTCCTGTATTTTGCTGTCATACAGGTTGCCATCCTTGTGTTTTCTACCCTACTCTGATTTTTTTTTTTTTACCTGCTCTTTGGGCTACAGGGAGTTTTTCTGTCCCCTTTTCCTCCCTTCCAAACCTGTATGGAGAGCTCTTGTCAATATTTTCATGACAAGGTCCTTCCATCCCTTGAATTGCTGCTTTCTGAACCCTCTGCTATTTCCCGAGACTTTCCTGGTAATACAGTGTCTGGGGACTTCTAGTTTTGCCATTGCTCCTACCTTCACTTCCCTCAGATGCCCCAATGAGAAAATCAGAGCAGCTACTCAGCTGGGTTCCCTCAGAAGGGAAGTTTGTTGTTTCCCTAATTTGGGAACACTTCTGCCTTAAACCTGTTGTGCCAGAATGCCCAGACTGAAAAGCATTTAGTTTTCTCAGCTATTTAATGCTGCGAAATGATCACCAGTTTAGGGCCCAGTTCACCTCAAATGACACCATTTGTGTAAGTCCCTAGCACAACCTCTTTAGTTGAGAGGCAAGTCACTGAACATCCCCAACTGGCGCTGGTTTCTATAGGGCTTGAGGATATTTTTGCAACCCCAAGAAACCAGTCCTTCCAACTCTCTTGAATTTATCAGGGTTTTACCTCTAAATGGCCCAGGTAGGATGCCACATTCTCCTTCAGTGCAGCCACGCTGGACACCACGCACTGGAACTTCTCCTCTAGGTCGTCATATTCCCTGTCCTCTGTCTGCAAGGCAAGGGGCAGCTTATCCCCAGCATAGGCAGGCCAGGCAATGCCTCAGGCAGGGCTGATGCCCATCACTGGGTAGCAGCCTGGCACCTGCCTGAAGCTCACAGTGCTGGGGGCAGGCAGGGGAGATGCTGAGAGGCTCTGGGAATTTGAAAAAGGCCACGATCTAAGGCTTTTGGTGTGGTTGTGGTGCCAGGGAACACTGGGGTGCCTGAGGATCCCGTGGGCCCTTTGGGGTCTAAAGCACCTCCCTGAAGTGGTCTGAGGCAGGGAGCAAGGTGTGTACCTGCATCCCTCCTACTCTGCTGGTCCTTGGCATTGATGACCAGAAGGCACCCTTAGACTGCTTGAAAATGGGATTGTGGCTCCTGTGACAGCATAGGCCACTGGGTGTCAGCATTGGCCGTGCCACCTCAGCTCTGCTTGCACCATTCTGCTGGTGAGGTCTCTCAGGAGGCAGCAGAAAGCCCCAGGAACGACCTGAGTTGAGGTAGGGGGGTGTGGACTGCCCACCTTGGCCACAATGCCGGCCTCGTGCATGAGGAGCCGGCTCAGCCGCGTGGTCTTCTTGGCGATGGAGTGCGTGTTGAGGCGGGCGAGGCGGTCCCGCAGAGTCAGGTGCTCGGCCTTGTTGTATTTGGTTGCTGCCTCGGGTGGGGGCACACAAGGTGAAAGGAAGAAAGATCAGAAGAGGAAACTTTAGGGCAGCATCTTCAGCAGCTGGAGCGGGCAATGTGGGTGAGCAGCACCCAGACCCCGGAGCTGGCAAGTTGTGATCAACAGAATAAGCACAACCCACATCAAAGGAGGACAGCCCAGGGGAAAGTACTTTGGAAACCAAAAAGAGTGAGCTCCTGTTTGTGGGGAGGTGATTTCTCCTATCCCAAGGGCAGGACTGTTCTTCCCTGTTTCCCAACTCCAGGAATGCAGGCAGACTGGTTTTGTGCTCAACATTCTCCCCCTCCATGCCACCCTGCTCCCAAAACCTTCAGGTCTTGCCCAGAGGGGCATTTGCAGGACCAGAGCAGTGCCAGGAGCCATCTGCATGAGTCTGCAGCTCCACCAGGCAGGGCAGGTGGAGGGCAGGAGAGCTCTGAGCTGATTTAAGTGGGAACTGGTGCAATATACCAAAGGCAGTTGACTGGGGTTGGGTGGGGGCTTCCCAGATGCTGTACCCCCTGCCTGCACTGTGCCCCCTGCCCCTCACCTACTTCTCTGCGCCGTTTGTACTCGTTGATGTTGGCATTGACCTGGGCCATGGTGCGGACGGCTGCCTGCAGGGCCGGGTAGGCGCTGGCACTGGTGGGGGTGTTCTCCAGGATCTTCCCCAGAAGCAGTGGGTATTTGGTCACCCTCTGTACTGGCATCACCAGGAAGAAGCTGAGGTCTGAGGCGCCTGTGTGAGGCCTGACAGAGAGGGAACTGCTTGATATTTCAGAAGGGGGCTGACCTGCTGCTCCTCTCAGCTTCTCTGCGAGCACTGTAGGGAGAAAGCAGCCTCTCTCCAGCTGCAGGGGAGCTTTGCTGCCTTGGACCCAAAGGGGAGCTGTGCCTAGCAGCTGGGAAGGGCTTCTGTCTGTGAACCCCTGCTCCACAGCAGCTGTGCCACCTGCCCTGCCCCCCCCTCCCTCCACCTGGGTCTTTCAAGAACATC
>JAAGNO010022027.1:0-37679 GCA_033439905.1 Ceryle rudis
ACTGGAGGGGGGATGTAAGGACAACCTAGGCTGGGTGGAGTGGGGGGAGACATGGGGGCACCTTGGGCTGGGTGAAGGCAGGAACGTGGGGACAACGTGAACTGGGTGGAGGGTGGACATGGGGACACCCCATTCAGGGGCACCCTGTGTTTGGTGAAGCTGGGGAGATGGGGGCACCCCGGAGACCCCCTGCTGCCCTCCCAGCATCTGTGTCCCTCCCCCAGGATGCGGGGCTGGCGAGCACCAGCCTGCGGACTCTGACGGAGAGGCTGCGGGAGCTGGCACAGGTCACCCAGGGCCTGGTGCTGGGAGGGTCACTGACGGGGGCTGCCCCCCGGCCACCCTCCCTTGCCCTCCTGACCCGGGTCATCGAGCTGGTCGGTGCTGCCAAGGAGCTCTTCTCCTGGCTCAACAGGTCCGGGGTGGGTGGGTGCACACATGGGTGCTGAGTGCTCGCTGCACCTGGTGCTGAGCTCTCTGCCCCCCCTCCAGGTACCTCTTCTCTACCCTCAATGACTTCTCAGCCAGCCGGGACATCATCCTGCTCTGCGCCCAGTTGGCAGAGATGCTGCAGGTGGTGGGTTCCCAAGGTGGCCACGCTGCCCTGAGGCCACAGTGATGGGGAAGATGGGACCCCCCAGCTGGGATGGAGTGGGGCTGAGCCATCCTGTCCCACTCAGCTCCACATCTTGTCCCCCCAGGACGGTCCTGCAGCTGAGAGGGACACCCAGATCCTGCAGATTGTAAGTGCTGGGTGAGGAGAGGGCAGCAGGTGAGGGGGACCCAGTGCTGCCAGGCCCCCCCACCCTTCAGCCCCCCTCTGTCACCCGCAGTGCCAGCACATTGTGGGCATCTGCGAGAGCATCGTGGGCTGCAGCCCCCCCGCACTGCTGGACCGCAAGGCTGTGCTGCAGCCTGTGGGGCTGGTGCTGCCCCCCAGCCCCCGGGGCAGTCCCCCAACATCCCCTGACACCCCAACACTGCCTGTGGGTTTGTGGAGGAGCCCCAGAACATCCCCTGGCACCCCAACGCTGCCCCCCCGCCTGTGGGACAGCCCCACAATGTCTCCTGGCACCACACTGCTGCCCTCTGACCCCCCGCAGGAGCGGAGAGACCCCCGGGAACGGCCGGTCCCCGGGCCTCACAGTTCTCATAGCATCCCCGACCGGCAGCCGCTGGACCTCTCTCCTCCGCCGGTACCGGGCTGCATCCCTCAGGCCTGGGACTGAACGGCACTACCCGTCTGCCACCCGCCGCCCCTATCCCGCATCCCTCCACGCTGCCGACCGGCTCCTCTGGCTTCGCTCCCCCGCCGGTGTCCCGCCTGCCCCCGTAGCCCCGGGGAGCGAGCCAGGTCCGTCCCCTTGCCGGCAACCCCCGTGGAGACGCGGCCCGGGCTCCTGCCGGCGCAGTTGCCATAACGACTCCAGGCAGGGCTCCCGCAGAAACAGATGCTGTTATTTCCCCGCTGCTGGTTTGCGGTGCAGGCAGTCCCTGTTGGCACAGTGCTCCACACCTCGGAGCTGGCCCTGGACGAGCTACCCCATTCCTGGCTCAGATCTGAGCTCTGCCACCTTGTGCAGCATCAAGCTGCTGATCACCACTGGCAACAGGCACTATAAAAAGATCCATCTGGCAAAAGAGCAGGGCCCAAATATAACGAAGGAGTCCCAGACCCCTGGAAGTCCCAAATTCCCTGGAAAGCAATGACCTCCCTGTTCACCCTGGGCTGCCCATTCCCTCTCTGTGTTGAGGCTGGGTTGGAGAAAGGTCTTCTTATCTCAGTGCCTGTTCTCTGGGGGTAGCTGTCCATGTTACCTGTCTGCGCCTGAACATGTGGCACCTGCCCCTTGAGGGTTCCCATGGCTCCCCGAGTTAGCACAGTGCTTGTCTCAGTTATAGACAAGCAAGTGAGGCATGGATTTTCAGTTTTCCAAAGGAGTTGAGCATGGCCCTAGCCACGGCCTGGGACAGCCTGTCTTTCTCCTACAGTGCAGGCATAGAAAGCTCTGGAAGTGCTGGTCCTGATTCCAGATAGGGAGGGTTCATTTTGCCTTCAGGAGGTTTCAGGACTGTGGTCACTCCATTCTCGAGTTCCTGCTGTGAAACAGAAGTATGGCATCCAGCAGGGAGCCCCTTAATATTGTCTCTGTAAGTGAATGACTATGACTGAAGCTGGCTACAAGGAGGCTTTTTGAAATAGTGGTATTGGCCTGGATAGGATGTGAGGGAGCACCAGTGAGCAAGGGAGTGTGATGCTCAATTACATCCGGCCTTCACTGAAAGTTTTCTGTGCCAAAACAGACTTATCTGGGAGCTCCCAGCTCGTGTCAGGTCCCTGCTTGGAGGAACTGTGTTGTGGATTGCTTCTTATGTTTTCTGAGCAACACATGTGCTGGGCTGGCAAGTGGGACCTGCTCTGCTCCCCCACCAACCACTGTCTGTGTTTTTCATTTCATCTGATCCATCTGGGATGGCTGAGTCACTCCCCCAGGAACCTGCTGGTAGCAGGGCTCAGAGGAGGGCAGAGAGTCAGCCCAGACAGATTCTGGGTGCTACAAGGAAATGGAAGGCACCATTATAATAGAGGCAGAAGTGAGACATGGTCGTGTTTGTTTGGCCTTTGTTGCATCCTGACCTCTTCCTGGTTTATGCTACACATGGAGAAGGTGAAGTCTCTCTTACCTTGAAGATCTGGTGCCAAGGCAGAGCCCCAAGATCTGGTTAGTGCAAGGTCAATCCCACTGAGCCACTCGCAGCACCATTCAGGAATCACTTCAGCCTGCTTTCAGGGCAGCAGTCATTGTGCCAGGGCTGGGGCACTGCAGCCTCACAGGCAGTGCTGGCTTTTTTCAAGATGCAGCTCTCAGGGTCTCATTGCCCTGGGAAACAATGAACAGTTTATGGATCCTGCAGCCTGAAAGCAGGTTCCCTAATACACCACCACAGCAAGTGTTCTGGGTTGTTGTCTCTGACAAACCTCTTTAGCCCCTAATCCCAGTGCAGCCCTGAGTTTCCTGTCTCAGCATTTAGACGAGTGCAAGCAAGATGGGGAAGAGAAGGATGAACATGCCAGCTGTGTCAGGGCACACAAGGGTGGCAGCCCCTGAAAGGGAAGGGCCCTCCCCAGACAGAGACCAATCACTCAATACCTAGCCAGTACACAGTGGGGGAAACCAGGGTCAGGCACAGCCCTTTGATCAACAGGCAGGACCGTGGTGATGATGCAGGGCTGAGGTCCACCTAGGACATCAGTCTACAAGGGAGGGTCCAGGTCAATGGTGCCCATAGTCCAGCATGAGAATAGTTTAGCTAAGATAAGGGGGAGGCTAGCACCCCTACAATATTGCTTAGCAGGATCTAAGAGCCCCAGGCTGAGCTTAAACAGAACTCTGGGCCTATGGGCAGGAGTGATGGAGGCTCCAGATGAGGCTGGTTAAGGTGACTAAGGTTTATTATTGTTCCCAGGTCCCTGACTACTGTTGATCTGTGGTGGACTTAGTAGTTAGGTAGGTTTGAGGTTATAGCTACTGAGATGTATATGCTGTGTACTAGGGGTCATGGATGGTTTCTGGCTGTGAAATGCTCATACTGTTCTCATGTTGATTGCAGATGCAGAAAGAACATCAGAGCCTGTTAGTGCATTGTAGGAGTGTATGCTGAGACTCAGCTTTATGCCATCAGGATGTCCAGTGGATCTAGCAACCTAGGACTACGCCAATGGTAAGGATCCCAAACCAGTATCATTTATGTGCTCATGTCTGTGAAGTTTTCCTATATGCAGAGTGGTTGTGCTATGGCTGTACAGCACTGCAGTATAGGGCTCGGGTGGCGTTATCCACTGTAGCTTAGCAGTGTAATGACAACTCAAAGCAAGCAAGCTTGAAAGACCAGACCTTTGTTCTGCTCTGCTCAGTCAGGAGTTGCAGCAGGCTTCTGCCTTTCTGGTGTCATATGCTATACCTAAGGTGGGTCTGCATTTTTCTTGAGAGTTGTCTCTAAGTCTCCTTTTTAAGCTTCATCTAGATGTACATTTCTAGTTGAGCCCTAATACTGCAAATTGGTCTGCAAAACGGCTTCCTGGTTTGGTCCTGATGTTAGGGAGATCCCTTAAGACCAGGGGAATTCACCTTGCTAATCAAGCGGTAGGATGAAGGTAGAGCTTGAGCTAAAAATGTCCTGCTATAAGCTTGGATAACTGCCAGCTTCTAGATTTTAAAGAGAATGTTGGAAAAAGTATCAGAACTGCTCCTGTAAAACCAATCAATTATCTTAATTTATCTTCTAAAAGGGAATAAAAAGGGCTGTGGTCCTGTTCATGTGCAAATCTCCCTGTGACTGTTAGTTCTATGAGTTCAGTGGTAAGTCTGGTGGAGACAGGACATGAGAGATGGGGAAACTGAGCTGACAAGCGCTTAAGTTAACCCAGCTGGCATGGTTTCAGCATATGTCCTGTTAGCTGCATGGCACAGTGAGTGCCTGGTGTCATTCAGGCATCCCCAGCTCCTGACTTAAAAAGGATGGCCCTTGCAAGATCAATGAGGTGAGCATTGCTTTCTTTTCAAGGGGGAACTGAAACTGTTATGACTTACGAGGCATGTGCCATCACTTCTGTTTGGTCCCCTCCTAAGACACTGTTTTGGACAAAGTGTGTCTGAGGCTGCCAGTTCCCAGAAGCAGTGCTGGGCTGTGACATCCATAGTGCTTGCAGGGTATCTGGGGAAGTGTATTACATAGGTACCTTTAACAAGCAGGAGGCACTGGTCAGTCCCAAGGCTGTCCTATTATCCCAGTGACCATCAAAGTCCTGTGAGGGAAATCACAGCTCCTTCGTCAGGCCTTGAGCTGATCTGTAGTGATGAGATACCAAGCTGAGCCCTGGGGGGAGAAAGCAGATTAGCTCACAACAACTGCTACTGCAGCTTTCTTCTGTCTTCTTTGAAAACATATGGTGCTGGCTGTTTTCAGAGCCAGAACACGGCCTCGGGTCTGATCCTGCTGCCATCTTTACTGTGAGAGTGGTGAGACACAGGAACATGTTGCCCAGAGAGGCTGTGGATGCCCCATCCCTGGAAGTGTTTAAGGCCAGTTTGGATGGGGCTTTGAGCAACCTGGTCTAGTGGAAAGTGTTCCTACCCATGGCAGGGGGTTGGAACTGGATGACAATTAAGGTCCCTTCCAACACTTAACCATCCTATAATTCTATGATTCATTCTCATGAAAATCCCTCTGAAGTGAGAAGAGACTTCAACTAGCTCTACTGCTGAAAGGCAGTGCTGGTGTCCAGCTGTACTTTTGAAGAGTCTGTCAGAGATTTTGGGTCTTGACCTCATCCTTTTGGAAGTGGGGGTGAGGTTTAGGAAACTGGGGTCTGAAGGGATAGGAGTCTTAAAGAGTTGACCTCAAGTTAGGATTCCTAGTCACCTGGTCTTGGGTAAGTCTTCCACACCTATGCCCATTGACTTTTGAAAATGTTATTATTTCCATCTTAAAGGTATATTAAGAAATTGGCTGGTTTCCTCAAGCCTGCTGTGGTCCCTGGAGACTCGTGCTGTAGGAGGGTACAACTTATTTTTAGGAGATTGGTATGGTGCCAAGCCAAAACTAACCTGCTGTCCTAAGATCCATTACCTCATATGATGGCTTGGCACCTTACTGCCTAAATACCTTTAGCCTTTCAAAAACATTGGGGTCATTTCCTTTACAGTTTTCTACTAGCCTCAAGGGGGGCAAGAGACAAGGTCTTTTCAAGGACACCAGTAGCTCTGCAGTGTTCACTCCTTAAGATGTGAGAGCTGGCTGCATGCAGCACTCGAGAATTTGAGCAGTCTCTCAAGATTGTTTTTCCTTAGATTCTCATCAGGTTCATTCAAAGGATCTGGCTCTGCATTTTCTCTAGTTGCAGGATAAGTCTGACACCCTCCATTACTCTGTGGAGTGGACCACAGTTGGACTTCTTGGTTGCATGGGAGAAGGTGTTGAGCTCACAGGGCAAACTCTGCTCTAAGTGAATGATGAGATTGCACAGTGTCACCAGGAGCCACTTTTAAGCTGGTGAAATAGGAACCCATGATGCCTTCTGTTCAGCTCTTCCCTGTACAAGCCACCTTCCCCTTTCTTATTGAGAAGCGAATCTGACTATACAGTCAGGGGTAAAACAAAATTAATAGGCATAAAGCAAGGCCAAGTTGCACAAGTCAGGGTTGGAAGAAGAACATATATATCAATGTAGGGCTGTTCTGCAGCATCCCCCTCATGAATCCCAAAGCCTCCAAGCTTTCACCATGTCCTTTGCATGTTTTCTCCACACACATCCACGGTGTCAGGTTTTGCTCAGTTTCTTCCCTATGCTTGTAATTGCTTCTCCTTAACTGACCTTTTAAGGTTTCCACACGTTTTATACAGATCTGTATGTGACCACATTCTCCCTGTGCTGGGCCAAGCTGTGTGCCTGGGGTTTACTGTCTCTTTTCTGCTTAAGATTCTCCTGTATTAATTTCTTTTGCTTCCACTTACACCCTTTCACCTTTCCTCATGTGAATCTGGAGGATGAGGGTGGGGGGAAAGGATCGTATCTTGTTGTTGCAGAGATTAACTGGAGAGCAGCTCCAGAGATCTGTGCTGCAGCACAAGCCGAATCCTGTGAGGTTACACTGGAGAACTGGTGATTTGGGTTGTTTCAGACTAAATTTGTACCTTTAGTGCAGTGACTCACCATGGTGAGGTGGGTCTGATGGGTGACCTGCTGGCACCCAGGAAGCTCCATCCTCAGTGGAGAGTGCACCCCACCAAACAAAAATCTCCTGCTTTCCTTCAAGACCATCTTTTCTCTGAGCATCTTTTTACCACGAGATACTCCCACACAATTGTTCCCTTAACTGCTGTGTAGGGAGATTATTTATGGCTCAAGCTGTGCTGAGGCCCCACCTCCCACATCCCCAGGACAGGTTTTACCACACTGGAATTTCTGCCTTCATCTTGACTGAGCAATGGGGGTGCATGGGGAAGCCTGCTGGCTGTGTGAGTGCTGCCCGGGGCTGGGGCAGAGTCTGAGGGGATTTCTGTAACAGCAGGTGTTCCTGGGGCGTAACAGAAATATTTTGTTACAGCTCACTATGAGGCCCAGCATACAGCTTTCGCTACCTCCTCCCTATGCCTCTTCTCTTCCAAGCCCATGTTCCTCCTGCAGGAGGGGCAGCCCCAGGTGGGAGCTGGGACACTGGGGAGGGCAGTAGGGCAAGCAGCAGCTATCCCTTGCACAGACTGTAGTCTGCACTGGCTCTTCTTTTGGCAAAACATTTTGCAGTTTGTGTTCTCTTTCAGGGTGCCTTTCACCCTGAAAAATCCTGCCATGGTCCCATGTGCCTGCTCCATGCAAGGGAGCTGCATGAGGCACAGGACAGTGCTGCAGGTGTGCTCTGCCCTGATCCGGGTCTGGAGAGAAGCCTGAGGTTTGGGCAGAGGGGGCAGACAGGATCTCCAGAACTGCCTTTTTGCTCTGAGTAAGCTGTAAAGGAGCATTTTTATAACAGACTATCAAGGAAGGGTATTTTCACCATTTATCCTTAACCACCAGCCTGGTGGAATAACAGATAAGTGCATCAGCCCATTAAAGATTTGGCTTATACTGCAGTGGCTTTTTTAATATACAGCTAAGATGTGGTTGGGTGTTGGCATCAGCAGCAGAAGGTATTAATTAGAGCCATGTAGTTAAGTCTATGCCCTGAGGGAACAAGTGCAACATAATTGGTTGCCTCAGAGCCCTCAGTACAGAGACCGTCAAGTTCAGATTCCCTTGTCCTCACTGGGACCCGTCTCCTGCAGGGTTGGAGCTGCTGTTTCCATGGTGCTTCCCAGTGAGTTGGGTAAGGAGCACCCATCTGCTGAGGGAGTGACTGTCCCCACTTGCAGAGCTATGCTGTGCCCTGAAGCCAAAGCACAGCCCCACCAACTTCAACAGCAGTGAGGCAGAATATGGCCTTTATACCCTTTGCAGTGCTTTAAGCACAAGCTGCACCAAAGGAAAGGGTGCTGACATTGCCGCTATGCTCAGGGAAGAAGCTCTGAGGTGCACCAGGGTGTTCACTCCAAGTGGAGCTGCAGCTGCAGGAGAAGCATCTTTCTAGAGACTGAGCTGTGTGCCTCAGGACATGCTGAGCATCAGCCTCTCCTGGAGCCAAATGGGGGAAGGAGCTCTTGTCTATCCCTTCCCCACCCAAATATCATCTAGATCGACACAGCTGCCAGGACACTATGACATCCCATGTTGGTCTCTTCCAAGCAAGAGGTTCATCATTGTGTTGCCCTGATTACACACATACCTTTGGGCCTGTGTCGGAAAGGAGAGCTGCCTTGCAGGTTTGTGAAGATGAGCAAAGGCAATGCTGGAAACAGAAAATGCCTGGAAGTGGTCTCTGGCTGGGATTGGGGAACTGGCAGAGCCCAGGAGGCCAAAAGGGATGACATGGAGCACAGGGGAGAGCACGGGGGATTCTCCTTGTCCGCTTCTATCATCTGCCAGAGGAGTTCCCTGCCCCCTGCTGTCCTGCATCATCTGGGGAGGGTTTCACAGCCAGAGAGACCTGGGGAGCCAGGGCTAAATCCTGATCCAGAGGGGCTTATGTCAGTGTTGGCTGGACCCATGTATGTAGGCACGTCATCCAGGGCTGTGGGAAGGCACAGCAGATACGGAGCAGAGCATGCTAGGGAAAACAACAGTTACTGTGGTGGAAACGTGCAGGGCTTAGAAGGAAATGTATTTTCTGTGGATGGTCTAGATCTCCAGACAGAGTTTCAGGAGAGGACCACTGCCTTACCCTCTGCAGCATTCAGCAGGGCTGCCTACAGGTGTTGGGAAAGCTCAGGCGTGCCTCGTTCTGGTACAGACACACTGGGAAAGGTCTGAGCTCTTCCACTTGGTTATATTTGTCACTCCGGCTGTGGCTTAGAGAAAAGCCTTCCCCCTCCCTGCCCTCCTGCCATCAAGAAGCTGCTGAAGGAATCAGGTCGTTGATCTCACAGCAGCAAGGCCCCTAATTAGCCCAGCTTCTCAAAGTCTGCAGGAAAGCTGGCTGTGTGCGAGGCAGCTCAGGGACCCATGGTCCCCAGCGTGGGGGAGAGGGGCCCCGCACAGGCAGGAGCCTGGAGAAGGAGGGAGAAAATGGCAGTGCCTCAATGCATTATATATGAGGAGAGCCTGCAAGCCTGCTGCTTTCTGACCATGTCCCTGTGCCTGCAAGGAGAGAAGGAAATACACTTTCTGGGTGACAGTGAGGGCAGGTGGGCACAGAGCTGGGCTTGCTGCAGGCAGGAAAGCAGCAAGGAGGGGCAGCTCTGCCCAAATTCTTCTTGCAGGCATGATGTGCACGTGAGGCCCCAGATCCCCTGGGCCTCTCCTTTCACACACTTTTAATAATGATTGCTGGGCTGGGTAATAAAGTACTCTTTAACAGTGAATCGATCTGGCAGCCTGGGCAGGCAGGGAGAGCTGACTGTCAGCCCCAGTGGCTGCCACATGCAGACCCGGTGTGGTGGCAGCACGGTGGCCAGGGCCCTGCCACAGCACCCGTGGCTTTGGCACCCCAGCTGGACGGCTGCCCCAGGCAAGTCCTGCCCACACACACCTCTGGTGGTGGCAGAGCCCCCACACATGGGCAGGATGCAGATGATGAGTTTCCCCCCCCTTGTAGCATGAAGTGGCTTCCTGAGACTGAGGTGGTATTTCCCATCCTTGGGGTGGCTGTTGACACAGTGATGTTAAGTCCCTGGTGGCCTGGAACACCTTGGGAACTGTAGCCGTGGTGTGCATAGGGCGTGGACCTGCAGAGAGGTGAGTCCCTGCCATGGGGACACAAGGGCCTGCACGGTGTTACACCGGGACGCGCACGCTGGGGTACGGGGACGTGCACGGTGCTACACCGGGATACGCCCGCCCGTACACGGGGACATGCTGCCCAGGGCCGCTGTGGGTCCGGCTGCTCGCTCCGCGTGTGACAGTGCCACCGGCTGGGGAGGTGCGCGGCGCCCTGTGGAGGTTTCCCATTGGCTGCCGAGGCTGTCACCGGGGCGGAGTGACAGGCTCGGACCGGGATTAGCGCGGCAGGGAGCGGTGGGCTGGGGCCAGTGGCACCGTACCGTACTGAACCGTACCGTACCGTACCATACCACACTGTGCCGTGCCGCGCCGCACCCGACGGGGAGGATCGAGCCGTGCCGTGCCGTGCCGTGCCGTGCCGTGCCGTGCCGCCGGCAGCGAGGGACAGCGGTGCGGAGGATGAGGCGGCGGCGGCACTGCCGGTAAGGAGCGGGGAGCGGAGTGAAGCGGGGCGCGGCGAAGGCTGGAGGCCGATCGGGGCGGCAGAGGATCGGGGAAAGTTGCAGCAGTTGTTGCGGGGGCCGGGGCGGCTCTGCGCTCTCCCGGCAGCGGTGACCGGCGGGCTGCGGTGGCACTAGTGGATACCCGGTGGGACCAAGACCCGCCCGCCGCTGCCGCGGAGTGGCCCCGGTGTGTCGGTGCGGCTAGACGGGCGCGGGGCCCACGTACGGGCAAGGGGAGCGCGGTCCGGGGGCGGCGGGCGGCTCCGTGGGGGTAGCGGGCGGACGGGCGGCTTTGCCGTCCACCCTGGCCGGGGGGGCTCCCTCCTCATCCGGATGGATGTCACATCCACTCAGGGCTGATCCTGCCGAGACGGGAGGTGTCGGGCGAGGGAGGCAGGGCTGAGGGGCCAGGGAGGGAAGGGCAGGCTCAGCTTCAGCTTGGAGGGGAAGGCACGTCCCCTGCATCGACAACCCCCGGGAAGGGGGCCCCTGTTTAGCCCACAGTCTCAGGGCCACCAGGTACCCCCTCCTTGGTCACCAGGGCACCCCCCAGAACTGCTCTGTACCTGGAGGGTGCAGAGGCCCCTCCTGGGGGCCATCCTGCCCCAGCTCTGTCAGGTGGCCCAGCACCCACAGCCTAGTTTCCTCTATTCCTTGCCACCACTGCTGACAGTGGTACCATGTCTGGCACACAAGTACAGCCCGTCATGTGAATTCAGCCTCCAGCCCTGTACCCCTCGCTTCCCTCCTATTCCTGTTCTGTTCTTTGCCTGTTCCCCTTGCATCCTCCCCCGGCTCTTGCATGTTGTCCCCACACACCCCTGGCGTGGGTGTCCTCTTCCCCCGCTGCGTAAGCAGTTCCCGCTGTCTGCTGCCTTCACCCAGCATTGCCCCACTCAGCCAAGCAAGTGCCTGCTCAGGGAGTAACCATCCTCTGTTGCTTCGGGTACAGGAAAATCCCTGGACACCCCTTTGGCCGCTAAGAAGGAGGAGCATGTTTCTTGTATGTATGAAATGTTTTATTGAACAAATGAAATCCCCCACTGATGTGCAGCTCCCAGCTATCATGCTTCAGCTCCAGAGATTTTATCTTTGAACGTGTGCCCTGGGCTGCCCGGGCAGCCTCTCCATAAGCTTTCCTTTGCAGGACTTCTCCTGACTTCAGGCAGTGGGACCAGCAAGGCTCCCTCCAGCCCGCTGGTGCTTCACAGCCCAACCCATTCATTGCAGTGATTTAAAGAGCATCAATTTGATTCATGATTTAAACAGCAAGTGGGAAGCCTTAGCTTCATCACTGGTTTTTCATCTCTCTCACATTTGTGCTTTTTACCTATGATTATTGAAGAAAAGCTCACTCTGCTGGATGGTGAAGCCATCTGACTTCTGTGGTTTGCAAGCAGGCATGGCCTTTACTCTGAATTTGATAATTCTCTTTTGATAACCAGGAGGACATGCTGTGCTTATCCCATTTATTTTAGCAATAACTTACATGTATTGAGATAGGCTGGGTCTTGTAGGTTTGTTATGTTACAGAGAATGCCAGCTATTCCTAGAGATAACTTTTTTCCTTGGCACGTGTGTCAGTCTGCATTGAGATAAAAAGTGGAATTTCATTTGAAATATATAAACCCTGCATCTTTATTATTTATCAGTTAACTTCATGAACCTTGAAAGCAAAGACAACCATAAGAGGAGAAAAAGTCTGTAAAAACAGTAACTAATACATTAAACAGGAGAGTATATTTTTTTTGTGGTGAGTATATTACAGATTGCTGCTGCTCAGCAGGAGACAGATTTTTCAGCAGTGTGATAGTGCAGATAAATGGGCGCCTGCCCCATGGGGATGATATGGGCTAGTTTATTGAGAGTTATGTCTCTGGGTCTCTGGAGCCTAAACACCATTGAAAATCCAGCCCCACATCATTCAGTAATTTAATCCTGTCTAGTTAGCACTTGGAAACGGGAAGAAGAAATCATATTTTCCTCTGTTTGCAGCTGGGATTTGGTTTCTCACTTCCAGAATGATGAGATGTAAGTGAAGGACTTAGTATCTCGGCATCTGTCAGAAGACAAAAGCAGCCAAGGCAGAGTCTTCTCTGCACACCAGGAGTTCAAAGAAACTTGGGGAAGAATGAGTACAAGTTTTAGCTCTACTGAGAGAAAGATAAATGTCAGCAGCCTTGACAGTGGCATCAATGGGGACTCTGGGCCCTGCTGCTGCCTGCTCGCCCACTGCTGTGGGGTGGCTGGTCTCACCTCTGGATAAACCATGTCTGGGCAGAGACAGACAGACAGGCAGGCAGGCAGGTGAACTATGTGCAGGGTAGATATGCTCTGTTCCCCCAGGGTGGCATTGTCATAACCACCGATTTTGGATCTGAAGGTGTTGACAGCTCTGTCTGTGCCACCAGTAGCAGCCGTGACATGTGCTGGTGCGACACACTTTAAACCCAGGCTGACTTCCAAAGAGAGGCTTCTTGCCCCTACTGCTCACATTAAACTCCTTGAGCAAGTGTAGTCGGAGAATGTCTCAGTGATCCAGTGTCTATTTTTCCCCCATATCAAAGTGATTTTAGTAGCCTGCGGGTAATAAATATGTTCAGCCTAAAGCAAGGTGAATGAAACCCATTTAAAAGTGCACAGTGCTCTCTCTTCACTGCATCTGGGGTGCTGGTCTGTGGGGGAAGTGCTGGAACATTCTGGCACCCTGGGAAGAAAGCAAACACTCTGGGTGCCTGTGGATGGGGCAACGGGCTGCCAGCATCCCCATGGTGGTGCTCGTGTGATGCCCACAATGAGCCTCGCCTCCTTGCAGCAGGAGATTTGAAGGGGGCTGTCTCACCTGGAGCATCTCTCTCCTGCCTTGAGGGCAGAGCAACATTTACCTGTCCTCTTCATGGCCCCAGACTCCTTGTGTCCACCCTTCCCTAACCAGCTCTCCTCGCCCTTGTTTCAGGGCTGCCTGAGGATGTGTTGCCCCTTCACCCAGCCATCATCTCAGGGGTGCTGGGATCCCACCTCGCCACCTCTGTGCCACCCTGCTGGGCTCTCGACCTGACGTCTCTGTGCCCTCCTCCAGCGGGATGGCCCAGGCAGAAGGACCCGTCCGCTTCTACCCTGAGGAGGGCTGTGCCACCTCGCCCCCGCCATTTGCCCGCGGGGTGGACCGGAGGCCCTGGCTGGCTGGGGGGAGCCCCGAGATCAGGAGGCACAGCCCCCCACGCTGCCTCACCCCGAACCTCAACGCTGGCCGCCTCCACCTCCTGCGCAAGGGCCTGGCCCTCGACGCCCGCCACTGCCCCCCTGGCCTCCACAATAGCACCGGCTCCTTAGCCCGCAAGCCAGTGGAGGCAGCCGCCTTCGGCAATGGGAGCTGCCTGGGCACGGGGCGCCTGACAGCCCCTTGCACCCCGCGGCGGGGTCAGCCTAGCCTGGCCCTCTCCTCCCTTGGCAGCCGCAGCCCGCTGGTGGCAGCAGCCCCAGAGGGGCACAGCTCCATTGTCACCTTCCGCTTCATCGAGAAAGCCAGTGTCCAGACCCTGGGCAGCCTGCCACTCCCCCAGCCCTGCCGGGAGAACGGGCCCCGCAGCCTCAGCCGCAGCCTGGAGCTTGGCAGGGAGGTAGGGTCCCATCAGCCTCAGCCCCTGCCCTTGCGCCAGGAGCGGCTCCTGCACACGCTGAAACTGGAGGCATCCGCGTCTGACCCCCTCCTGGCCGGGGGCAGGACCCCAGGGGGAGCACATCCCTGCGGGCAGGAGCCCTGTGCTCTCAATGCCGAGTGCCTCTGCCGCTCCCTGGCCAATGGGCTGCCGGGGGAGTTTTCCACCCTCACCAGTAGCCCCTTGAAGCCAGAGACCCGACCTCAGGTAGGTGCTGGGGTGTCCTGCACCAGGGGTGGGCTCTGCCTTGGGGTCCATTGCCCACTCACTGCTCTCCCCTCTGCAGGGCAGTGCCTGGCCATACCCTCGGCAGAGCTCAGCCCATGCCCAACGCATCGCCAGGGCCAAGTGGGAATTCTTCTATGGCTCCTTGGACAGCCCAAAGACAGGTAAGGACTTAGCGGGGATGCCCCTGGCTGGACCAGCCTCTCCTTTGCAAGTCTGAATTGCTGCTGGGACTCCCTCTAGGACTGCCCATCCCTTGGGACTTGTCAGTGCCCACTGGACAGCTGAGATCCCCCCAAGACTGGCCAGTCTATGTCCTCCTAGGGCCAGATCTTGCATGCACCAACCTCCCTGCAGAGTCCCCTGTGGCTGTGCAAAGTATAATGCAAAGAGAGTGATGCAGAGCCCTGACCCCTGGCAGCCCCTGTCTGCCTCTGCAGAAGGGCTTTGGCTGCCTCTGCAGAAGAGCTTTGGAATTCAGCTGGGGGCTCAGGGCTGGCTGCGAGTGTATTAGTACTGACAGCACCCTGTCTTTGCCTCTTCCACCCTTTTTCCTTCTGGATCCCATTTCCCGGTGCCCCTCACGTGTGACACCGCTCTTGGGGTGTGTGTGACGCTGCAGGAGCGGGTCCCCAGCGCTCCCCAGCACAGCTCCCCGTGGCTCTGAATGCTTGGGGCTCCCTTGCAGGCTCCTCTTCCCCTGACTCTGCTCCCCCGGCTGAGCCTCCCCAGAAGCTTGTTCACCCACTGCCTGCCGAGCCACCGGGGTTGGTGCCCGAGCACAGTCTGAGCCACGTAGAGGTGGAAATAGAGATGTGTCCTCCGGGCAGCCACAAGCCCAGCTCCTGCAAGACTGGGATTATAAGGAGGACACTGAAATACTCTGAGACAGACCTGGACACTGTGCCGCTGAGGTGCTATCGTGAAACCAACATTGATGATATCCTGGCTGAGAAGGAGGAGGTGGATTCGGCGATTGAGAGCCAGAAGGACAGCGAGAGCAACCCAAGCTTTGGGGGCACACCAGGCAGGAGGAACAGCATGCCGGAGGAGCCCCCAACCCTGGGCACCAGCTTCTCAAAGGATGGGCTGCGGGATGGGGACGCAGATGAGGACAATGAGGTGTTTGAGGCGACGAGGAAGGAGAACAGGGAAAGGTGAGGCTCTGTGTGTGAGGGCAAAAAGATACTCTCGCACTCCTTATTGTCCCCTGCATGGCAAAATGGGCTCTGTCAAAAGGGTGTCTGAGATAAAAATCCCCATAACTCCATGCGAGCTGTGCGTGGGGATCAGGTGGAGTCCTGGATCACCCTGCTGGGACTGGGACTGAGACTAGGAGGGGGCCCTTACTGCCCTATGGAAAGAGTAGTAGCGCAGCACAGGTGAGCCAGCCCCAGGTGCTGTGTGTGCCATGGGCCTCACACCCCTGGGGTGAGCCCTGCAGCTCAGGTCACCCAGATGAGCTGAGGCTTCCCAGCATCAGTCCCACTAGGTTAATTATGTCCTGCCCTGGTGTTGCTGGGCACTGGGGTAACAGTATCAGGGCACCTGAACCCCGGCCATGTCCTGGAGCTGCTGTGTGCTGGCACATGCTGCCAGGCTGCCCTTCCCTCCACAGGCAGCCCTGCTTTGGCAGTGGGAGCACTCCCTTTTGCTTGGCCTCAGTAGGCATTTGCTGTGTTTGGCTGGAAAAGCCTTTTGTTGTATTTGTGTCATTTTTCACTTTTGTGGCACTCCTGTGCTGGGAGGCTGATGGAATGGGTGATACCAAGATTACCATTCAGTTACCCACCCGAGCTGCCATCTGCCCTGTGCTAGGCACTGGCAATTAGGACCTATGAGAGATAGCATTTTGGCCTGTCAGCATAAGATTGCATGTGGAGTATCCTCTGGAGTGGTGGTTTGACCTTAAGAGTGACAGGCATCATCTGCCTGTCCCAGGAGGCATCAGGGATGAAGGAGCTTCAGAGCACTGTGTGGGACAGCCTCCTGGAGGGGAAAGACCCTGTCAGGAATTGGGAGATGCCTGTGCAGGCAGCAGCACTCAAGGACATCTGACATGTATTGGCAGAGAGTCTTGGCTGAGATGAGGGGACAGCATCAGCAGCAAGTGTTCCTCAGGAGTGGGGAGAGGTCTCACCTGGGAAGTGCAAAGCCAGGGTGATGTCTGGGATGCTGCATGGTAGCATGCACTCACCTAGCTGTGCAAAAGGCAGACAGGGAGCATTTAAGTGGAAGGAAAAAAAAAAAAAAAAAGGAGTTTTAATGTTAATGGTGGGAAAAGTTAATGAAAATATAACTCCCAGTGGTGCCCCTGCCCTGGGAAGTAGGAGCATAAAGGTGTTGGGCTGATGGGGAGAGAAGGTGTGTGTCCCAAGGGGAGCTGGTCTCCTGACATTTTGTCCAGCCCATGCATCTCTAGTGAACAGGATGGATACATCCCTCCCTGCTGCTTGCCCTGCCCTCAAAAATTTTGGATTTTAGAGAAAAGCTGAAAATAAGCCACTTTAAATATTTTTTTTCAAATAAATAGGGATGGAAGTTTTGATTAAAGTGTAAAGTTACTATCACTTCAAGTGAATTCTTCAAGATCCTGTAGCAATTAGCTTGTGTAGTGACATTTTATGTCCAAATATGTACTAGGTCACTACAAGTCCTATGAGCTGTAAGCCTAGTCCAGCTTTTTGCCCTCTGAGACACCTCACTGTAGCTTCCCAGGCAGCGATAAAACCTTGGATATGTCTCTAAATGCATTGTTCCCCCTAAAAACAGTTCTTCCAATTTAGTTACTGATGTGTATAAAGGGGTGTCATGTTCACTTTACATGGCTTCTTTGTAGACCAGTGGGGTTTTTTTGGCTTTGCACCCCCCTGAATATTCCCCAGGTAGGTGCAGACCCTGCAGGCAGCATCTTGAAAATCTTGAGCCTCAAACGGTGCGCTTGTTTAGTCCCTACATCACAGCCCTGAGTTTTTGCTTACACACTGTTTCTGAGCTCTGCAGCTGCAGTCCTCCTCCCTGTTCACTAGTCACCAGTACTGATGTTTTCCACTTCAAGATTTCTGCTTTGCCTGCTCACAGAAGGGGTGATGCTGGGGTGAGTAAGAAGCTCCCTGGGCTCCCCAGAGCCAGCATCATTCTGCTTCTGCAGGAGCTGCTGTACCCCAGGCTTATCCTGCTGTCTGGGAAGAACCAGCCCTACAAAATTACTGAAGCCCCTTTGGAAGCTGATTTGCAGCATTTAGACATGTAAATCCCTTTGAAAATCTAGCCTTAAGGGTTTATCACCCTCTGCAAGGTGGATTTTGGCTTGGTACTATCTTGTTGTTCCCCATGTTCTGGCCAAAGGACATCTTCTTTAGTGATTTACCCTCCCAAAATAAGAGAGTGTGCTAACAGCTAAAAAAATCCCACAGCTAATCAAAGGAGACATGGAAAACGATGGAAGAAATGGTGTCTTCTTCCAGCAAATCCGCTCCCTGAATATATTTAGAGCCAGATCTACTGACTCTAATGACTAGTCTAAGCCCTTACTGTCTTTATTCCCATCAGTCCAGGAGAGCCGAGACCTGTAAGCGAGAGCAGGCTCAATTCGCTTCCTTCCCGAGCACTGGCAGATGTGCTCATTGTGGTGGTGCCCAGCTTGGCCAGCAACACGGGTGCCTTGGACTGATAAGAAAGAGGCTTTGCTGCAGGGTGCCCCACTCCCCTGAGAGTGAGGGCGGCTGGCAGGAGGCAGAGATGCCTTTTCTCCCTGCAAGCAGAGCAGCCTTGCCCAGCAAAGCTCTTGGATCTGCTACCTGGGGAGCCTTTTCAGAGCCGTTGTGTGAGAAAATAGCTGCAGGGCAAGCCTTGTTGGGGATTAAAAGAATGGTTATGGCCCTAATTTCATCAAAAGCTTAAGTATGTGCTTAACCTCTCTCAGTAATGATGGATTGTGCTGAGGCTGAGCTTCTGTCCTAGAGCCCAACGTGGCTACAGAGCTGCAGCTCAGGGTGATGCTCCCACGTCCTGCAGGCTTGGGCTGGAGAGGGGATGCTTGGGGTGACACCAGCAGACACCTGCCAGTGAGATGGGTTAGGTGCCTGCAGCTTGTAGGAGAGGACTGGGAGCAGCGTGACCCCAGTGCGATGGTGTGGATGTGGCAGGGGAGTGTGGGCAGCTGGGGTGGACTGCAGCACCCATGGTAAGTACCTGTGGCTGAGCACAGGTTGGAGTTAGGACACTGAGCCCTAAGAGCAGGCAGCTACCAGGCTTGAAGAGATGTGCAAAGGAGCCTGGGGGCTGTGCACAGAGTTGCTGGGGCTGGTCTGTACAGGAGCTTTGTTCCAAGAGGAATAAAGTGAGGGGCTGCTTGGTGGTGCTATACAGCCTCACCTTCTTTGAGCTAGGCTGGGATCCCCACACAGTGTGCCTACTGTGCCTGTGCAGGCAGAAGAAGTAGGGTATGGCTGGGGCAGTCCAAGATCTGGAGGGTCACAGGAGCATTTGGCAGAGAGAGAAAATCACTGAAAGCCAGAGGAGAGAGATTTTCCCCTCTTCTCTAGCCAGGAACGGCACAGCTCTGCAGCACCAGGAGGGGAGAAGGGGGCAAGCCCCTTACTCTCCATCAACCATCAGATGCAGGTCCTGAAGCCCAGTTGCTCAGACACCCACAGTCCCCACAGGCAGACCTTCACCCAAAGTGCTGCTGGCTCTGTCACTAACATGCAATACAGCATGGCTGTTGGCTCCTGGAATCCACTTCCCCTCCATACCTGCCTGGCACTCTCCTAAGCAAGGACCACACTGCATCTCCCACCCCAGCTCAAGGCTGGAAACCTATTTGCTTTCCCACTGCCTGTCCCCCTGGTGCAGATGCTTGATTATAGCCTCTGTGTCTCCCCTCCTCTGCTCCTTCCAGCTGCATTTGTCTGGCTCAGTGCTGGGTGGTGAACCTTCCTGGGAAGCTGGAGCATCATGCTGGGGGTGGGGGGGCTGGGCAGCACAGCGCAGCAGGGGCTGATGGAGCATCTAGGTCCAAGCAGGAGTGGTGTATGCAGGCAGCATTGCACCCATGCTGCTGCAACTAGATCCTTCTGGAGCTGAATGACTTCACGCTTTATATTTCACTGTGGAGAGATTGCTTCCGGAGCTCAAATGGTGTGGACAAAACCATCTGTGCTTTTTCTGTGGTTTGGTGTCAACTTGATCACAAGAACAATCCCGACTCCCTCCCATGGGAACAAGGTCCGTTCTGTCTGTTGGCATTGTCCTTCCTGGCATGGCCCATTGCCCTTGTTATGGATTCAAGGTGCAAAATGAAGTCAGCAGTGTTAGCTTGGTTTAGCAGCACGAACCTGGGTGGTAAGGACAGTCGGTGCACATTCACATCTGTAAAGCTCATATTCAGGTACTAAAGAGGTATTTTCTGCCTTGTCCTCACCAGAAAGCCACCCCAGAGGTCGCTGCTCCTGGGGCTCCTACAGCAGTTGTAAGAGCATTGAGCAGTGCTGCACTATCAGGGAAATGCTGGTGCATGGGTGAGAGCTGCCCCCACCCTGCCATGCTTACCTGCATCTGGCTTTGCTGCACTCCCCGTGAAGCCAGCCAGCACTTGGAGGGAGTTGAGCTGCCAGCACTTGGCCCAATGAAGTAAGCAGGGTGAGATTTTTGAACAGTACGTGAAGGCTAATGAATGAAAATCATTTGGCACTTGTAACAGCAACGCATCTTCCGAGCCCTCTGTACAAAGCTGTTTGTTCATAACAAATGTTATGACAAGCTGAAGCCGTTCTTCTCCTTTAATCACACGAGAGAGTGGCATAACAAGTGTTTTTCTACTGCTTTAATAAAATGATAGCAGCCTATGTGTAAAGTGGGCTTTTAGGGCTGTGTTTATGCTTGTGCGGATGAAGCACTGACGTTTCCTGGCTTGGAAGTGTCCCTGTTGTCACATGCTCGGACGGATGGACAGATTGCACTTTTTCTCATGCACAGGACAAAACAATCAGGGCTTCAGGGTTTAGGAAATTCCATGTTGGGCTGGACCCAGACCTGTGCTGGAGATGGGCTGGGCCTTCCTGCAGGGCTGATCCCTGACAAGATGATGAGCCAGGACCAAGCCTGGCCTCTATACATGGGCCAGTTCAGGTCCCTGAGCCCAGAGCTGGGTGTGAGGCTCCCTCCATACTGCTCAGGGAAAACTGGTGTTTAGCATCTCCATGTGCTGGGTCCCAGATGTTTCCTGAGATTCAGCACTTCCTTGTGCCAGTTCCCATACATCTCATGGGACCAGCCAGCAGACCCTGCCCATGGGTGTTGCTCATGCTCTGAGCACAGTGCTCAGCAAACATGGTGCTGCGTTCATGGAGGAAGGTGTTGCACTGTCCTGAGCAGCTTTAGGAGGAGCCTTCTGGGTGCTGGAAGCTCTGAAGGCTCGTGGAAAATTCAGCCTCTTCTAGATTTGGTTGGAAATGGAGCTGAACCACATCCTGCTTTGGTGCTTGAGCCCTTTATTGGATCTAAGCTCAAGTCAAGTGACTGGGAGCAGTACCCATCTCCTAAGCTTCTTATGAAGATGAGCCACTAAAGGAACAAAAGTCTGTGGTGCATTAAAGGAGAAGCATATGTCTGGAAGGAGGCCAGCCCAGTCCCTCGTTCCGTGATGTCCTGGGCAGGCAAGGTGTTTTCTTGGATGTCTACAGTTCCTCTCACTTTCTTTCCTTCTAGGATCATGGACCGAGACACACAGGGTATGCTCAAGTCTCCAGTGCCCTTCCTTCTGGGGCACAGCCTCTCCAAGGATGGCATGGACTCTTTCAGCAAGCATTTTGAGAGCATTATGGAGTCCCATCGAGCCAAAGGCACATCTTACACCAGCCTGGACTCCATTGACATCCTCTCCTCCCCAGCCCGCACCCATGGGACCGTTTTCACTTTTGACCTCCCAACCCTCACCCCAGAAATACAAGGACAGATCCGAGACAGTGCCAAGCTGATCAAGGAGAATTTTGCTCCTTTGGCTCACTTGGAGCCGGACTCTGGGACCAGTTCGGCCACAGATGCACCCTGGACAGAGAGGGAGGAGGAGCACAGGAGACGAAGGAAGGGTGCTCAGCACAGCCCTTGCCACTCAGAGGACAGCTTTGGTACTCCCTTGGCCTCCAACATGAGGTGAGTGACCAAAGTTGCTTGCTGTCCAGCTGGTGTGGAGTCTAACCCTGTGTGGCATGTTTTGCAGCCAGAGCTTAACCTGCGTTGCTGGGGAAGAGGGGAAGGGTAAGGACTGAGTGTGCTGGATTTTCTGTGACGTAGCCTATCAGGCCAGTGATCATTCTGGTGGTGTGATAGGCATGTTGATGGAAACACATCGCCTTTTTCATCTTTGCCAGCTTTATTGGTGCTGGATGGCTGTGAGGTTTCCTCCAGCCTAGCAAGCATTGAATCTCAGGACTTCAATCACGTGGTGGTTCCTGCTGCAGAACAGTCGTGGCTGTGGGGAGATGCCAGTCAAACCTCAAGTACCAGTAGAAATTCAACAGCCTTTCCGGAATTCCTGGAGGCCAAGACTTCCTGATGCTGCTGTGTCCCTCACCATCCATGTAACATCCTCTTATTTCTTAAGGGCAAGAGTCCCATGGTCTTGTACCTGTTGTCCTGGTGTCCTGGACCTCCTCAGCCTTGTAAATGTTGGGAGGTGAAGGGCAGAGATGAGCACAGCTTACCAGAGGCACCCAGGCTACACCCAGGATCAGGATGGCTCCTCCATGCCTGGGGATATCTCTGGTGGAGCGGGCTGGGGGAGCTCAGCCCCGCCACTTCCAACCTGTCCCTAACTGAAACCATGTCCAGGCTGAAACTCTATCTTCTTGCATTCCTCCTGCTTCCAGCAAGGTCTTGGGCTGAGGCACTTGTGATGTGGCAGGTTGGCAGGCTGTGTCTTTTCACTTTTCCAGGGTATGTTCATCTGGAGTGTGGTCAGGTCTGGGCTGGATGTCAGGTCTGGTCCAGTCATTCAGCTGCAGAGCTGGCAGGTCTTGGAGAACTTGGTGTCTCAGTCATACCAGTGCTGCCCTTCCTGTTGGCATTGCTTCCTTGCAAGGTCTCTCTGCCCAGTGATCTTCTGTTCAGTGCTGGAGCCTCCTGAATCCTTCATCCATTTTCTAGGGTTTGATCTTTTCCAGACCAAACCTATGTTACTTCTGTTTGCAATCTGCGTCATCCTCATGGCCAGGTGGGGATCTGAGCTCTGCATCCTCGCTGCTGTCTGCAGTCAAGAGGGGAAAGTGAGGTATTGCATCTGCTTTGTAGTCCCTGGATCAGTCCAAGGACATTTTTGGGGCAGAGAGGTGACAGGTTAGGCCTTTCTTTTCTTTGGGACACTGAAGCCAGGGACATGATGGCACAGAGGCCACACAAGGTTTGTGCGGTAAAATAGGCGATGTCTGAGATGCATGAGGGAGTGAAGGGTGTCAGTATCCAGCCATGATCAGTGCTCTCTGTGGGAAGAATTTGCTTCCTATTCCTCTGCTGAGGCAAGGTACCGAAACAGCACGCTGGAGGAACTGCAAGGACAGCATCTGACTTACCATCTGCAGGGTGCCATCATACCGCAGAAACACCACTGTGGGGGCACAGGGAGGTGTGAGGGTACAGAGACATAGCTGGCAGCAGGGACAGCAATGAGGTGACTTAACAGGTTGTTCCTGGCTGGTGTATAGTCAATGGAGCACAGTCCCACAGCATCCTAGGCGCTGTCGGTGTGTTCTGTGCTCCATGGGTTTCAGAGAAGTGCTGGGCTGCAGCACAGGCCATAGAAGGGTGTTGTGTCTACCACCCAGACTGCCCTAGATCTTTACTAAGCCCACCTTTGATAAGCCTCTTCCAGCCCTCGCAAGCAGGAGTACCTCTGCTTTGGTGGCAAGGGAATGCAGAGGAAACCCAGCTGCAGCCCTTACTGCACTCCTGGCCTGGGGACCCCAGGGCTTGGTCTTACCGTAAATGGTGCCATAAGCGCCAACCTCACCTTCTGTTACACAGGCACACAGAGTCCTTGGTTATCTGTAGTCTCCACACAGCTCTTCTCTTAGTCCCATTCAGGCCCTGTTTCTTGCCCATCTCCTGAGCTGTGGGTGATGTTCAGACCCACCATGCTGCCCTGCAGCAGGTGAACAGGTACCTCAGCTTCAGCGCTGACCTGAGGCAGAGGCTGCAGGAAAGATGGTGAGAAGTGAGGTATGGGGGAGCAGGGCCCTGCCACAGGCCCCCAGCAGGCAGCAGCCCAGCTCTCTGCTACCCTGCATGGAGTAAGCCTCTCCTTGCAGCCCTCATGGGCAATTGCAGACAGGGAGGCAGGTGTGGTTGGGATCTGCTGTCTGGCACAGTGGAGAGGAGTGGAGTTTGAGACTGTGACCAGGAATAGACTGGGAAGCAAGGAAGTCATGGGGTACCAGGGGCTGAGACAGACCATCATCTGCAGGGTCAGTCCTCAGGAGGCAGGGCTTTCTGGGAAGGGAGAGGTGTGAGAAGTTTCCTCTTTCCCCATCACTGGTTCTACCAACTTTCTAGACTCTGGGTGAAGCTGACCACAAAGCTGAAGCTTCCTTCCCCAAG
Source organism: Ceryle rudis (assembly GCA_033439905.1). NCBI lineage: Eukaryota > Metazoa > Chordata > Aves > Coraciiformes > Cerylidae > Ceryle > Ceryle rudis. Next base: position 23,796 of record JAAGNO010022027.1, read on the forward strand.
TAGTTTGAGGAAGAAGGGGCTGGGCTGATTGCTCAAAGGTTCCTGTGAGCTGGAACCAGCATCTCTTGGTCCTTGCCAAGTCTGACCTGCTTAAGCAGTGAGTATCCTTGTGATGCTGCCACTAAGGAGTATTTAATGGAATTGCTGGGGAAAGGAGCTAAAGTACTTCTGCAGCCATCGTAATGCAACATCACCCATGCCAGTGGGGCCAGAGTGGGGCATTCGCCACTGCCTACAGTGACAAGCAGTACAGACCAACTGCCACCAGCTCAGATGGACTAAGGACCCCAGGCAGGGTTACTCTGTGGTGGAGACTGTGCTTTATGTTGGCTGGTAGCATCAGGGTTGGTAGAGGTGACCTCAGGCTGCAGGGCTTTGGTGGGAGGTGTGACTGGTGACGAATGCTAGTGGGTCTAGGCCTGTGTGTGCTGCCCTGTGGCCACCCACCTTGTGTCCCCAAAATCTTTGGCATTAATAGTTGCAATGGTTGGGGTTGGGGGCTGGGCTGAGGGTGACCCTACAGGCTGTAACTTTCCATCTCTCAGTGGCAGGGATGGCCAAGCTGGTGATGTCCCCTGCATTGCCAGGGAGATGTGGTGTTCCCCATGGCTGGTGGCCTTGGTTCACGCAGTCTTATGGCTCACATCAAGGCCCTCAGCACTTGATAGTCTGAGACCGTGCTTTTATCTTGACCTTGTACATGCGCAGTGTGTCTAACTGCAGGCCCAGCAAGGCCTCCCTGGGCTCTGGGATGGCCTCCTCTGGTGGCCTTGGCTGTAGGGGAGGGAGCAGTGGCTGAACAGCAAAGGTCCTCGTGTGGGACGTCCTCCCTGCCTCTCCACAGCGGGACGCTGCACGGTGGCACCCCCATCATGGAGCAGAGGCTCTCTGAGCAGGTTATCACCCCATCTGGGCAGGAGGCGAAGGTGCGCAGGTCCCCCATGGTGAAGCAGGAGCTGGGGCAGCCCCGGGGACTGTAGGGAGGTCACTCCTGTGGCGGCAGCCAGACTTCTGCAACTGCAGGTTCAAATTGCCAGGCTTGCGGGGTGCAAGCAGGTGCACCGAGCGCTGCCTCGCTTGCCGCAGTCCCGTACACAGACAGACCGGGGTTGCTGGCCCCGCGGGCGGGCACTGCGGGTTGTAGGGCGTCGGTCAGCCCCAGGGGGGTGTGAATGGGCAGAGTGCATCCCCCTGGGGGTGCAAGCCCACCCAGCAATCCAGCCGTTCGGCTTCCCTTGCCCATCCCACCCCTGCGGAGCCAGCCTCGGCCCCGGGCGCGTCCGTGCTGGTCCCTGAGGAGGGCCAGCGGAGGGAGGGGGTGTGACTCGCTCCCCTCCTCTTCAGGCTCTGGCGGGACGTGAATCGGGGCCATCGCCTGAGGCGGGAAGGAAGGAAGGCCAGGCAGGAGAAGCAGTGGCGAGGGGCGGGAGAGGGGGCTGCCAGCCGCCCGGCGCACAGCGAGGGGCAGCACGGCTGGAGCCTCGCTAGAGGGAGAGCTCGGCCCTCGGCTGCGGCTGCGTGGGCGGCCCGGGGAGCCCGCGGAGCTGGCAGCCGCCGCGGGCGGAGTACGCGCCGGGAGTCAAACCTTCCCTGCCAGGCCGCGGCTGGCTGCGTGTGCTGGAGCGCCGGGACCCTGCCAATGAGCTCCGCTCTGTTTCTTTATAAGGTCCCTTTTGTTACTGCAGCAGTCGGTGAGCCGGTGCCCCTCCCCTTCCCGCGGCCAGCGCAGGTCTGTCAGCTGGCCTGAGCTCCCAGCTGGCACCGGGCAAACTGGTGAGAAGATGCCCTGAGGGCTGTGCCCAGTTTGGGGCCCCGTGGGGTGGATTTGGGGCATGATGCGGGAGGTTTGGGGTGTGGGCGGAGCAGAGGAAGGAGGGCAGCGAGAAGATGATGGAGACAGGGAGAGGGAGGGATGAGGTGGAGTGAGCCTGCAAGAGAGAGCACAGGATGAAGAGGTTTCTCCATAGGCATTGTCATGGCAAGAACGGTGCACAAGCCTGGGGGGAGATCCCCAAGCATTTTCATGTCAAGCCATGAAAGGCAGCAGGAGCTGTGACACAGGATGCATTAGCCCTCCATGGCACAGTGGATTGTGGCAGCATGCAGGGCTGCCTGCAGGGGCAGTGGCACATCCCTGTGGGACGCAGCTCCTCATATCAGGCATTAATTCCAGCCCCTGAGTCTGACCCAGAGGCCTTAGGCTGAGCTTTGCCCAAGGGTCTGAGAGACCCAGGTTTCCCTGCACTGACCCCATGGCATCTCTGTCTCTGAAGGAGAAGACAACTCTCTACCCAGCAGGTGAGTAAGCACATTTTAAGGCTCTCAGCTGGCTCCAGAAGTTGTTTGGTGGGATTTCAGAGTCAGCCCCTGTCCTCTGCAGGAGCCGTTTTGCCCCCAGAAAAGGGGCTGCTAGGATGGGGTGATGGAGGACAGGTAGGCATCTCCAGAGAGGGCTGGTGCAGCACAGGAGGCTCTGAAAGTCTGGAGAGAAATGGGACTGAGGAGGGGCACAACAGCCCGAAGTTCAGTTGCATCCAAGTCTGGCAACAGGAACACTGATGGGTGCTGCTGCAGCTGGGTTATTTGAGGACCAGGTTGGAATCCAAAGCTGCCAGAAAGCAGGACCAGCCCTGCCTGTGGCTGGAAGCTGGCCTGGCTCACCTTCAAGTGTCCTCCCAGCCTTAACTTCAATTCTGCAAGAAATGAACCAGCCTAGATCTTGGCTGTCGTAAATCAAAGTCACTCCGCTGAGACCAATGGAGGGAGCTGCGTTTATTTAGCTCAGCCAAAGATCCGGTCTGGTACATTCTTAGCAGCAATATTAGGCAGGCTAGGCTCGCTTGGCAGAGGCACTGGGCATCTAGCCATGCATGCGGGTCATTGGGAATAGAGGGCAGAGTGCTGCTCTGCCCTGTGCACATGTCCCTCATATACTAGAACCAGGGTCCTTCCCCTATCCTTTCATGGTGCAGGGTGCAAAACAGCCTCCTGTGGGGAGAAAGTCACACTTGGATTGTGGTTGGAGGTTTTGAGTTCCCTACAGCAGGTGTCTCACTTGGAAATGTGTCAGGCAGGACCTGGATAACCCAGGAGCTCAGCTGAGTACCCCCAGCTGAAAGCAGTGGCCACCTAGCCCAGCCTGTCTTCAGGGATGCCTCTCCTTCCCTGCTCCTGGGGAGCAGGGCATTGGTGCAGGGAGGGTCCCACCATGCAGATACAGTGTGGAAGCATCCCACTATGCAGATGCATCCCTGATGGCAGCCAGCAGCTGCAGGTCAGTGGTCTGGGACAGGCTTTGCTGAGCTAGTGCCTTCTTGCTGCCCCACATCCAGGAGAGAGGATTTGCTCCTGGTTGCTGGTAGCCGTGGAGGAACCACTGTGCCAAGTGAACCTGGTTTGTGGTCGCAAGGTGGAGAGGATGTTAGGGCTCCTGTAGTGACATGCTGCATTTCAGCCAGGGAAGGTGCTGCAGTCTCTCTTGCTGGGCTCTGGGCAGTTGGCCAGGGTAGGACCACTGGAGTGAGATGAGGATCTGCCTCCAGGAAGGGAGTATTTAGCCCTAAGAAGGATCATTTGTGCCCTGAAGATGCATCTGTCCCTTGAAGACAGTGCAGTGGCCCCAAGCAGGACTGTGGTCCTGCAACAACTCCCCAGGGCTAGGAGCACAATGCAGTCCTTGTGCTGAGCTGGGGTGGTCAGTGAAGAGTCTCCATCCCTGGGCAAGCCCTTACCTGAATTACAGCCTTCCTCACAGACACCCCCAGATGCACCTCACTGCTGCTAACACAGGCACTGGGGACCTGGTCTCTCTGGTGAACATCTCTGAGGTGGCAGTGGGACCTGTGCTCCCAGTAATGTGGGGGGCAGCAGCAGCTGTCCTAGTCAGGGAGAGGGATGAGCTAATGCTAGCGGTCCACTAAGGGATGACTCATTTCAGTCACACTTAGGATACTCACACAATACCAAATTTGATCTTTATTCCTTAAGTGTGGGCCAGTTCTTGGGTTGAAAATGTATATGATGTAAAAAAATATTATCTCAGTGTTTCTTCAAGCCAAGCTGAAATGTCACTTTAGAAAATACACTAAAAAATCCCCCAACACCCTGAGACATTAGCTCATTGGCAAGAAAATTAACATCGCCTCAGTTGCCTCAGCCATGGACACATCTCTTTGCTCTGTTCTTCATTTGATTGAGGATTGGGCTCTTGGTTTTGTCTCTTCAAGCTGCACATTCTCCAAGCCAGCTGGGGCTTTGAGCGGTGACAAACAGGTGCCACAAACAGGGCACTTTCTTCCTGTTGAGACTGAATGTCCATGTTTAACAGCATGGGTGGCTTGTTTGAAGAAAACCCATTTCATGGCATGACTGGGTAATACCTTATCCTGAAAGCAAGGATATGCTTTGCTGATGTAAAAGCCCAAGTCACTGTGGGGACTTGGTGAGGGAGGGGACAGCAAATGCCACTGGTAGAGCTGCTCTGAGTCTCAGGCTGTGATCCCTGCATACCCATTGCAAGAAGTGAGGCAAGAATTGCAGCCACGTGTTGGGAGACTGCAGGGAGATAAAGATGTTGAAGGACAAAGAGAGGTTTTGTAAATGGCCCCCTGTCTGAATGTTCAGCACTAGGTAGGCAGGCTTGGGAAGAAAGGTCACAGGAGAAGACTCAGAACTCTAGGTTTGGCTCCAGAGACTCCAGGAACCAGCCATGTGAAGGAGGACAACCTCTCAGGCAGGACAGGCAAGGTCCAGAAGGCTACTGAGAGTTTTTAGTGATGGTGGTTGAGAAGAATAAAAAGCTCTTCTGAGGGTGACTGAGCAGCTGCTTGCTCTGGAGGTGCAGTTAGAGCATGGGGAGTGGTAGAGAGGTGGCTTTGAGTTTGTGCTCAGCCTGTGGCTGGAAAAGCAGCCTTGGAGCTGCTGGGCTAGGAAGGGAACAGTGCCTGTGCCCCTGTGACAGCAGATAGAGTTTAAGCAAAAAATGCTGTTACCACAGCCCGTGGCTGGAAGGCGCCAGTTGCTGGAATGGATTCATCACCTCTGTTGCTGGGAAGCAAAAAGCCTGTGAGCCCTGTCCTTGGCTGAGGGCACAGCAGCTGCAGCCACACAAGGAGCTGAAGTGGAGCCAAGGAGTGTGTGCAGCACCCAGCCTGTTCTGCTGTTGTGTCCTCCCTGGGGTGGCTTTGGCCCTGCTAGCCTGTGCAGGCACAGCTGGAGGGCAGCGGGCACCAGGACCGACGCCAGCAGCACCTTTGGATGTGGCCACCATATTTTGGGAGGAGGAGAGGTTTTAGGCAGGTGGGAGGGATGTCCACAGGACGAGGTGTGCTGGGGATGTGGACAGTGATGCTGGAAGCCTGCCCAGTGCAGCTCCCCACAGCAGGTGGACTGAGCTGGTGAACTCATAGTGACCCTGTGGCCACTCTCGTGGCTGCTTCCACCAGGGTGGCATGAGGTGATAGATAGGCTCCCTGAGGAGGACTGTGGCCAAATGGGCACAGATCGGCCCTGGGCCACCCATCTGGGTCTTACCACAATCACTGCCCAGAAGTGCCAAGCTCAGCAGTGGTTCAAGCAAAGTGCATCTCCCTGGAGACTTGCGGGATGTCAGAGCCACTTTCACCAGGGAAGTGCCTGGCCCCAGAGGTTTGAGTGCAGAGCAGCTTCCCCTGCTGCACAGCGGCTGGGGGTACCAGGAGGGTGGGAGGAAGGCACCCGAGAGGTCCCCGAGGCACAGGGCAGCCTTTCAGTGATGCACAGAGCTCCCCTGGGATGGGCAGTGCTAAGCAGCACAGACTCGTCCTTGGTGGAAGAACCAGAGCCTCAAGGAGATAGGCCTGGGTAATTGGCTCAGGAGAGCAGGCCTCTTAAAAGTCAATTAGAGACTTTTAAAAATAAATCAAACTGGAACATTGTGAGGGCTGCCAGAAAATTTGGGCGAGGTCGGAGTTGCTTAACAGAGTTGCTCGTTGTTGATTCGATTCAACCAGCTTTTTGTTTGGGATAACTTCTGCGCTGCTGAGTCAGACTGTTTCGGGGGCTAAGCCAAGAGCATCTCTTAATGTGGCCATTTAAGGCATGGTGGGCTGAGAGCTGATGGGCAGCCTGAAGAAGACAGTACACCCTACTGCGAGCTGGGAGGCCAGGGTAGGGGGGACTTTCCTTCGTCTTCACTCTCTCTGCCTCAGTTTTCACTTCTGTGAAGTGCTTTGAAGTTGGTGGCTGGGAAGAGGCGAGCAAAGGAATTATATTTGTCTTGCCTCAGGTAGAACCTGCACTTGAGAGCAGCATGAATTTGTCCAGGTTAAAAAATGAGTGCGGATCTGTAGGACAGCATGTGATATGCACATGTTTCTGCTCTACGTCTCCACTATGGCTGAGCTTGTCAGTGTCTGAGCCCACACATGCAGTTTCACAGGCTCAGAGTGGAGGACTTCGGAGCATCTCTCCTATCTCTACACATCCAGTTTGGACATGAGTTGGGGTGCCTTGGTCCTGTCATCAGTCACTGGAGCCATCCTGTCATCCCACCTCTCCTCCAGCTGCACTCCCAAACCTTCCCTTAGCTCCCAGACTCAGCCTTGGAGTGTCTTTAACCAGTCTTGTCCATCCTGAGTCCCAGCAGTGAGTAGCTGGTCTCCAAAGTAGTGTGAGGAACCTGCATTTCCCGAGAAGCTGAACAAGGAGAGGATCTGTAGGCAGGCTAACGTGTACTGTCCCTTCCCATTGCAGCGACCATCCCCTGAACCAGGTGGTTTCGGACTCGGACTCAGAGATGGACAGTGTGGAGCAGCTGGCCCTGGGCAGCACGGACACCCTCTCCAATGGGCATAAGGCAGACCTGGAGGCAGCCAAACGCCTGGCCAAGAGGCTCTACAACCTGGATGGCTTTAAAAAAGCAGATGTGGCCAGCCACTTGGGGAAGAAGTACGTGTGGGGATATTCACAAGGAATGTTCTGTTCTGCAAGTGGTCCACCCGCACCTGTGGTGCATTCACAGCTGCTGCCCCTGCAGGGCACTAGGCTGGCAGGGAATGGCTGGCAGGATCCCAAAGCCCACTCCCTGTGACTGGTACATCCGTACCAGGTATCCCCTCTAGAAGTCTTAAAACCTAAAAATCATCCAGGTTTTGGTACCTTTCTACCATGACTGCATCTTGGATGCTTCAGTAAGATGTTGGGGCAGGGAGACAGATAGTTGACCTCTTGTGAGCACTTTCAGCTCTAGATTCTCCCATTTCTCTTATATGTCCAGTACTTCCACTGGATGTGTCGGTGACTCCTCTGAGTTTCATGGAAGTGTGGGGTGTCTCTGTCTTCAGCACACTTCTCACAGCCCTGGGAAGCTCCCAGTCTCCTAGAATTTGCTCCAGCCCTGTGTGCCTTTGGCTGTCCCCATGGTTTGGTGAATCCCACTCTTGCTCCCCTATTTTCTATTCCAGCAACGAGTTTAGCAGGATGGTGGCAGGGGAATATCTGAAGTTCTTCGTGTTCACGGGGATGAGCCTGGACCAGGCTCTCAGGTCAGAGCTGAGTGCTTGTACGAGTGCGTGTGTGTGGTGACCACCCAAGTGGCATCCCAGCAGACTGTACCCACACAGAGATCTGCAGGAGCAGACAGACCCCATGACTCCCACATGGAGATCCTCTTACCTCTTAATTAGGGGAGGGTGGTTGCCAAAATGATCTCTCAGCCACACAACCAAGAAAGGGCATCCCTGGTCTACACTCAATGGTCAGTGCCATTGAGCAACAGTTGGGTTCACCTAGGACTGGCTTTCCAGGCCTTGAGCTTGGACCTTCCTGGTGTTATCCCTGCCTTCTTTCCTGGTGTAGTACCTGGAGCTGGCTGTAGGTCTCTACAGTGTGCCATCAGGGTATGGTGCTGTGGGCTTGGAGGTGAGTCCTGCAGCAGGTTGGGAGGGATGTCCATCAGCGGGTCTTCATCCAGCACACGGAGAGGGGTCTCCAAACCAGAAAGCATAGTTTCACTCCTGCATAGGGTGGGTTGGAACAGCTGCTGGTGGGCTTCACATGTGACCAACGCTGCTGCTGCTTCTTCAGGTCCTTTCTAAAGGAGCTAGCCTTGATGGGAGAGACGCAAGAGCGAGAGAGAGTTCTGTCTCATTTTTCCCAGCGTTATTATGAGTGTAATCCCAGCGCCATCTCTTCTGAGGGTAAGAAACTGCATGTCTCTGTGTACACATGTGTGTGTTTCAAGTGAGCCCATGTGTTTGTCACCTTGGGGAAGGTGCTCAAACTCAAACCAGAGAGCAGGCTGAGAGCCTGTACTGATGCCTTAGGAGATAGACAGTTGCCCCAGTTGTGGAGATGTCATTTCCTCCAAATGACAGATGCTTTAGATTTTTTTAAAAAAACAACCCTGCACCAGCTGGCTCATGCATAATTAGGGCTCAACCCAATTCTGACCTTGAGCAGATTAGCACAAGAGGCAAGAGAAGGCCCTCCTCACCTGATAGACCCCAGCTATCAGACCCTCGGCTCAGGGAATAGCCAGGTGAGAAAACGTGGGTGCCTGGCACTTGGGACAGCACAGGTACCCACTTTGTACCATTTCACATCTTTGTGCTTCTCCTGTGTTCATTCACATGCTGGGTCTGCTGTGGGCTGGTTCTGTGGCAGGTGAGGTTTGGGCTGCCTGACTGGCAGAGGGCTGTAGTGTTCCCACCATGCCATGCTGGGAGCTCTGCGGGGTTAGCTGCGGCACCACTGCCTGGCTGAAGAGGCTGCAGGCTTGGAACTGAGTTTGTATGCTGAGGTTTGGGACCAGCTTTAATTCAGGGGCTTCTTAACCTACTCACCTGCGTGCTGCCAGCACCACGCCGACTGCTGTGTGCCCTGTGTGCCCGGGCTGGGAGGAGCAGGCTTGGGCCCTGCCTGAGACATCAAGGGGCTGAAGCACCAGCTGCGAGGCTGAGCTGGGGCTCTAATTCCTGTCTTGTGCTTGTGCTGCAGACGGAGCCCACACCCTCACCTGTGCCCTGATGCTGCTAAACACAGATCTGCATGGACATGTAAGTTCCCACTGCCACTGGCCCTGTCTGTCCTTGCACTGTCTGACCCCACCATAGGTGCTGGGGGAAGAATGAGGATGTGCAAGGACAAAGCCATGTGAGCAGGAGGCAGGGGACGCTGGTCCTGTGAGGGCTGGTCACCCCTAGTGTGTCTGGGGAGGAGAGAGGAGAAAGACTGAATGAGAGGAGGACTGGCAAGGAGAGAGTGGGGCTTTGAAGGAGATCATGCTGAGATAGAAGACGTGGAGATGGGATGAGAACAGAAAGGAAAAGTGGACAGGGAGAGAAGGTGGGAGTGAGATTTCAGAACCAGCTGCCATTTGGAGCACGTAGCACCCAACTTAGAAAAAGGAAGTTATTTAAAACTCCCTGAGTCTAAGCAAAGCCTGCAGCTACCCCACACCTGCAAGCAGCCTCCGTAAGACCTGGCTGGTCCCTCATCCCGCTGCAGAGATGGAGGGTCTGTTCCTGGGCTGCGGGACTGGCTCCAGCCAGCACCAGCCCATGGCCTAAGGTAACCCCTGTATTTCTCTCCTCCTGGCTCCCCCAGAACATTGGGAAGAGAATGTCCTGTGCTGACTTCATTAGCAACTTGGAGGGACTCAACGGAGGCACTGACTTCCCCAGGGAGCTGCTCAAGGTAAATTCGGTCACTCTCCCTGACCAGCCAAACAGCAGGAGCAAAAGTGAGAGCTCTGGGCAGGATCACATGGATGGCTGTGTGGGATGCAATGAATGTGTCCATCCTCATGCTGGAACAGTGATGGTCTCTTGGCCCACAGTTTTCCTCCAGCCTTGCTGAGGGGAATATTGGCTGCCCTGCTCCCCCAGAAGGATGCCAGATCTTCATCTGGGGTCCTGATTCCCTCACTTCTCTTGCTGTGCCTGCATCCCGGGCAAGGCGGAATGTGTGGGGACAGCTTACTAGGGTGGGTTTGCCCAGCTGCAGCCAGAGGCTTTGTGGCATTGATCCTGTGGCACTCGGCCATTCCTGGCTCCTTGGAGCACTGAAGCCCAAAGCTGTGGCCAGGCCCTGGCACTGGAGCCATCTCCAGTGGCAGAAGAAACATTTCTGGTGACATAGGCAAGGTATGGGGATAGGGAGGGTGGGCTGGTGGTTAAAGCCCCAGAGCTGGGAACTCACCACACTGGTGCGACTGGGGGATTCCTGCCTTCTCCCTGACTGATCCACTTCGCAGCGGGGCTTGGCCAGGGAGGACAGTGGTCAGCAAGCACCTCCAGCCTTGGACTGGTGTGCTTTTCTGGCATCACCTGGGAAGGTGAACCTTGGATGCCAGTTTCTTCAGAAGGTTTTCTGAGCTGCTGTCTCCCTGCTTTGTGCCCTGGGAATAAGCTTAGCTCCCATGGGATTTGCTGGGCAGAAACCGTTGCTGTTGATGAAGCGCTTATAGTTGGCAAATACTCATGATGTAGAAGATGGGTTCCCACAGGGTGCCGGAGCCACGATGGGGGGGAGATGGTCGATGAAAAAAGACAACAGAGAGTGAAAAGCTGAGCACCCTTTTCAGCCTCTGTGGGTTTATTCCTGGCTGTGTCACTCACCCCATCATTAAGGGGTTACCAGCAGCTCTCAGTAGGGCTGTCCTCCCTCTCAGCCCACGCTTCACCAGTAAGAGAAGTTACTCAGGAAAAATTCTCCTCTAATTTTAAACCCAGCTCCAGGAAAGGCTTTAAGCACCCAAAATGGAATAGAAGCGTGAGGACCCTGAACCACTGTCCTCCAGTGCTGCTGTGCCCTGGAGCATCCAAGCTCCACAGGCTCCTTGGCATATCCCCTTTGCAGCTCCTGACACCCCACAGTTGGGTACCTGTACCTCAGACACTGCCCCATCCCTGTCAAACTTGACCCCTAAAAGTACCAGCAGTTTAAACACATGAGATAAAGTTATCCCATGAAATCCCAGCCAGTGGGAAATAGGGCAGTGAGGAAGTGCCATGAAGCTAAAGGCATTCTCATCTGGGTAGGGACCAAGACCTTTGCTGGGTGTAAGAGAGTAGGGGGAGGCTGCAGAGCTGCAGCACAGCCCCACACAGCTCTGCCCGCAGCCCAGCAGCAGGGAGGCTGCTCTGCTAAAAATGGCCTGTTCCCTCTGCAGCTGCGGTGCTTCCCACCGCTGCTTTTCAGACGCCTCTGTACAGGAGCCATGCTGGGGAGGGGGAGCGAAAGGCAGAGTGAGGAGCCATGCGCAGGGCAGGCTGCTGCTCCTTGCCTGAAGCAGCGCTCTGCTTTGGGGAGCCCCTGCCTGTACAAAAGGGAGCAGGGTCCTGGGGCGGGTGAGACAAGAAAAGTGCTGTCAGCCTGTGCTGGGGAGGGGGCTGGTAAGGAATGGTGCCTGAAAGGGCTGAACTTCTCCTGGGCAGCCTTTGCCAGGCTCAGCTGGAGAAGACACCCTCTCCCTTCTGCCCACTGCTTTCAGCTGCTTGGTGCTTTGGTCCCCACAAAGGCTCAGGGGGGTAGAGAAATGGAGAAAAGCTCTCTGGCTGCCCTCCCTGTGTCAGCCTGTGCTAGCCCAGTTACCCTGGGTAGGATGCTGCCTCCTTGGCAGACCTGGCTGGCGAGCCATGTCTGGGGACTGAGGAAGCAAGCAGGCAGGCATGCCGCACAGCTGGCTGGCTAATTTTAGCGCTCAGGAGCACACGCGTTTCCTAAGGGCAACAGGGGAGGAGAAGGGCTGGCAGGCTTCACAGGAGCTTCCCAAAGCTCATGGCTAGGTCTTGGACAGCTCCAGCAGCACAGAAGATGTCTCCTGGAGGCTCTTCCAAGGCTGCCTGGGGAGATAGCGCAGGCTGCTACCCCACAGGCTTCAGAGCTGGAGGGATGGAGGTGGTCCTCACCCACAGCGCTCACCACTGGGCAATGGGGACAGCAGGGCAGGATGTAGGTGGCTGCAGGGGACACAAGGCCACCATCCCCTGTGACTCCGGAGGAATAGACCCATAGGGAGTCTGGGCACTCCCCTCATCTTTGTCTGCAGGGAGTCCCAAGACAAACGCAGCACAAAGCCTGAGAGCGGGTGGCAGCTTGAGTCAGACAAGAACTTTATCTGCTACTAGATAATGCATGTAAACAATCCCAGTTTTATGCAGAAGAAATGAAAACATTTGGAAGCTTGTGTTTTCATAGCTGAGCACCACGTCCCCCTCACTGGCAGTGCCTTACTGTGCCCTGCACGGCACTGCTGCTGGAGCTAAGGCAGTGATGCCTTACTGGCACTGCTGCTGCAAACCCTTTCCTCTGGCTCTGAGCACTCCCCCGGAGAATCGTACACAGCAGGCAGGGCTGCCCAGCTCTCTGGCTCGGGTGTCCTCCCCACCCAGGCAAAGAGCCATGCCAGGCTATAAGAACCTGTATAATGCTGTGACTGAGAATGCCCATGTCTGCAGGCTTGGACCCAAACTCCTGTGGCCAAATGAAGGCAGCTGCCCACACAGCAAGGAAGGAGATGAAGCGGAACATCCTGGAGCTGGTGGTATTTTGGTTAGCTCTTGAGATGTTGCTCTTCTCTGGTCTGTGTGATTTTAGCCCTGCCCCGTGGGATTTAACTCACTGTTGCTGATTGTTTGTTATATTTCAGATGTGGATTTGGCCTTTACATGATTGATCACTTTGTGGAGCCTTAGTTCTTCCCCATCTTCCTTACTGTTTTAGATTAGCCTTGTCCTTTGCTGTCTCGCAGCAACACAGTATGGCCAAATCAGACCCCATTTCTCCCTAACACTGCTTAGCGATTGCAGGAGTGAACCAAATCTGTGCTGCCTTCCAGCCTAAGAGGCCAGAGCACTTCACAGATGTTAATGAATTAAGCCTGACAATGCAGTTGGGTCCCCGGGGGAGGAAGGTAGGATGGGCCCCCACCTTTCTGCTTGGAGGCACAACGGCAGGGCGCTGACGCTCAGAGTGCTGGGTAAGTGATTAACAATGTGGGAAGAAAGCCCCAGCTCCCACCTCTGAGCTATAATCACAGGAACGCTTGCTCAGTCTAATCCCCCGGGCTATTTTTTTTTTTTTTTTTTTTTTTTCCCCCAGGGAGTGATACACTGCCCTGCACCTGTCTCCTGTGGCTCCCCCGGCTTCAGGGGCAGCCCAGCACATCTGATGTGCCAGGCAGTTATGCCCCTTCCCTCACAAGTTTTGCCCAGCGATCACTATACCAAACAGAGTTAGGACGGAGTGGAAAATTTCCCCTTCTCCACTGGCTGCATCTCCTACCCAGTCAAGCCTAACTAAATTACGCATCGATCCTCATGCCTTCTGCAAGGGCGCCCAAGCCCTTTGCTTCTTTATGGGAATAGCTGCCTGGAGCACCTATGCCCTTAACCAGCTGGGTGGCTCCAGACACTGATTTTTCTGGCCTGACCTCAAAGGGATCATAGAAATGTTTGGGTTGAAAGGGACCTCTAGAGGTCACCTAGTCCAACCCCCCTGCTGAGAGCAGTGACATCTTCAGCTAGGGATGGGCAGGAGGGTTAAATGTGGGGTGGGCACTGAAGATGGAAGGTCTGAGCACATCTCAGCTGGGCCCATCTCCTGCCAGCTTAGCCCTTTGGAGGTCCCTGGTGGGGGCTGGGCTGCAGCAGCAGCTCCTTAGCCTGCCCAGCTGACACGGAGTGGAGGTGCCGCTAGAGCCCGGGAAATGTTCCCACCGCTGCTCCCCAGCCCCGTGAGCTCAGGAGGGTCCAGCCACCTGCTCCTGCTCTCCCTGCTGGGGCGGAAAAGAGGCAGGGACGGCCAGCGGATGCATCGGGGGCAGCTCCGGCAACTCTCGTGGTATCAGCGCCGGGGTCGGTGTCCCGCCACACGGGATGCTGTCCGCGGCTCCCGCCGGCC
>JAAGNO010022028.1:0-25672 GCA_033439905.1 Ceryle rudis
CTGACGCTGCTGAGGGAGCTTGGGGGTCCCTGTCTGCGGCGCGGTGGCCGCCCGGGCTTTCGGGACGTTCCCAGTCTGGGGGAAGGAAGGACGGAGGGGGAACGCGGAGTCTTTCCCCTGGTGAGGTGAGTCTCAGGACGGGAGGGCGCGGGGTCCGTGGACCTGAGGGGCCTCTCTTCCGCGAGGTCAAAGAAGAATCGGGAGACGGGACGTCGCGGGCTGCGGAGGTACCCGCTGGTGGGCGGCTGGGGGCGGAGCGGGGCGGTGGAGCCCAGCGGAGCGAACAGCAGGGTTTTGTGATAGGTTTGCCCCGCTCTTGCTGCGCCTGAATTCGAGGGCAGCTCCCTACGAGCCTCCAGCCCCGCGTCTCACAGCCCGGGTGTCTCCCCGGCTACCTGCCCTTGCTCCCGCGGCGGGTCCCACCTGCCCATAGAGCTCCGGGATTAGCTTTGGTTAATCTTTTTGTTCTGGGTGAGCTGTTTAGGGAGCCTCCCCTCAGGTGTCCGTACGTGTAGTTAACTGCATGAAGTCCTGTAGCAAATAGCTCTTGCAGAACAGTTTCTGAAGGTGTTTTCTTTAGATGCATGATTGTAACTTCTCTTTGCAGCTATTTTTTTTAAATTTGCTGTTGTCCCATGTGCAATGTAATTATCATATGAGCTGACAATATTAATACCATTTTTAGTACTGTATATTCCTTAGTATTTAAGCTTTTTACTCTAATGCTTTGTGGGTTTTTATCTTTTTTTTTTTTTTTTTTAACAAGGCTAAGTCTGTTCATGTAATGGATACAAACATCAGGAAAATGGCACAGTTGTTGGACAATGATCAGTTTTTGGAAAAAGTTGGGTGAGGATACTGTTACAAAACCTTGTTGGGGCTTCACGGGTAAATACAGTGAATAACTGTAGCTCATATAAGCTATGTACTATGTCCCTTCAAAACATTTATCATGTATAAAATGGAAATGTGTAAACAAATGTCAAAGTATAAAACGGTTCCTACAGAAAAAAACTGTAAAGGCTTTATGACAATATGGGAATATTACGGATAATGAACTCATCCCATAAAATTAATTGTCTTCTAGGGTGACCACAAAATCCAGTTTACAGGGTGATCATCTACCATGGCAAGATTTTGCTATGTCTCATCTAGGACCAGACAGTGGATTGCTGGTAACACCTATCAACAAGACACAAGATCTGGTAGGCAAGTCTTCCTGCTAAAAGGAGCAGCTAGAAAAGTAACATATACCCATTATAACTACAGACTGTGGAGTGAATAAGCTGATAGACATGTTTCCTTATCTCCATTTGCACGCGCACACAGACAGTTTCATGGAGAAAATCACTAAGGTCGTTGAACTACATGTAGTTTCTCTGCAGAGGTGAATCAGTGTGTGAACAAATTGGGCAAAACAATAAAGGTATATCAACTCTTGATACTGCATTTTTCTGTAGAAAAGCAGATTATATATAACACTTCAAACTCTTGAAGCGAGTTTTGGAGATGCTTAGTTTTACTTCCTCCATGGTAAATCACAGGGATGTATCTCTTACATCTTTTACTAAATTCTCCTGTTTCTTGTCTTCCTTCTTGTCTCCTCCAGACTAAGCCCTCCTTCCACTTCAATTAACTAACAATCTGAGGCTATTCTGAAACCTTTTCCTTTGCATCCCACATCCAAAAGAGTATGCCAGTGCCTAAAATTATGTTCTTGGGTATGAACTGCCTACCAGCAGCTATCCTTAGGACTTATATTTTTGCCAGATTTCATTTCACATGCTGCATTTCATTTTTTTCTTGTTTGATCTACAGAGAGTACAAATGAAGAAAATACAGTCTAAAAAGGTGCAAACCACAGAAGAATGGCTAAGAAGTTACAGTTTAGAATCATTGCAATTAACATTAGAGCATCTGATAAATGAAGGCAATATTATTTTGTAAGTGTAACACTGCCTATTCTTTAGTCAGTCCCAATTTGTGTGCAACTCTGATGCTAATTGTGCATAGTGTTCCAGGAATTCAAAAAAGGATGTTGAAGAGATCGAGTTTACAGAAGAGGCTGTTGCTGATTTTGAGTCCAGACTTTCTGAGTAAGTATCCATCTTGTTTATGCTTTTGATGCATAACTGATTCTATATCCGTGTCCCCTATAATTACAGGTACTGCCTTAAATCTTAATTTGTTATCTCTTGGAACTACAGAGTATCTCAGCTTTCTAACCTTTCTGCTGAGATATAGTGTAGATCATTTTTTTTTTTTAACTGAAACTGCTTATCAACCAGGTTGTGAACTGAAGCAGTTAGCTCATTTTTAAAAGGTGATTTTGCATGTGAGAAAAAGTGTGTGATGAATGCAAATGGTTGGATGTTACATTGATACACAATGCAAGAGAATGCCTTAGCTAAATGTGTGCTGTGCCTTTTGTCAGAGTGATTGAACTTTATCAGCAGCGAATTCAGTGGCTGTTGCAGGACAGCAGAAAGGTAACTTTAACTTTTCAGTATATTTTTAGAATGAAACCATATATGACATTAAAAAACAAATTAACTTCTGAACACTAGTGAAAAGTGGCTTCCAGTAAGCTTATGTATTTTCATTAGTTACTGTGAGTTACACACCATGTACAGTGATACTTATCTTGACAGTGGTTTGTTTTTCTTGATCTTTCATTGGTATGCAATTTTCTGCTTTCTAGATCTAGTTTTTTTATTTCTCTTAACAATCTTAATCATCAGGACTCCTCTGCTCGATTTAAATGGGAGCAGACAATGCTGAGCTTAACCTCTCTGACTGGAGTGGAACTGACTTGTAGTCCATTGTGCCCTCCCTTGCACAGCTCATCACTTACTGTGCTGAGTAGTGCTAATGTTAAGGAATGGGAAAGGGACATAACTCCCTCTCGAAGGGGATGGAGAGAGAAGCATCATTCCAAAATCTGGTTTCTATAAAGTTGCTTGATTTAACCTGAAGGAGATGCTGTAGACAGAGTGGGGTTTTTTTTATCCTCTTAAATAATGAATAGGTTGTCTAGGGAAGGAGCAATTATGACTCGCTGGTAAGGATAAGCTGGGAGCTAGTAGTTTTTTGTTGGTTTTTTCCCCCTCCCTTGGCTTTCTCACTGTGTCATCTTTATTCTAAAAAGCTTAAAGTGAAAATAAATACCTAATATTTGATTTTAAAATAGTATTGTACAGAATAAACAGTAAGATGTTTAGTATTTACAATCACTTTTCTCTTTTAAGGTGTTTGGTCTTATAAAAGGAACCAAAGTTGGACTTGTGGTTGATGTGTCTGATAAGAGTTATGGACCTAAACTACTAGATTTTCAGAAGGACCTTTTGGTAAGTAATAGTAAAGCAAACTTTGGCAATTATACTTATCAAGCTTTTGTATAACTACAGCCAGGAACTAAGTAGAAGAAAACCTGCTTAAATTCATAATATACCATACAATAGAAGTTTTCTGTTGTAGAAGAGTATGTTTTAAATGTCTTTGAAAGTGTAGTTATTGGTAATTTCTAGATCCAAACAAACTCCCATATGTACCATATTAATAACACCTTTCACATTAATATTTAGAAGTTTCTCAATTCTTGTACCAGCATTCTCTAAGGCATAAACTTGCCTAACAGAAACAGTTCTAAGAGATACAACCAAGTTCTGCATAGAGCTCTTTATAGCAAATACAGTTTCCTTATGCCTTTATGTTTTGTCACAACGAATAACAGTCTCCATTTCGGTCAGAACTTTGATGACTTAGTCACTTCCTGACATCCTGAAAGAAACTTGCCTTTGTTATATTCTTCATTCCTTACCACAAAAGTTTATTTTTTAATGTATCTATTTTACTGTCTAACTTTGAAACTTTGTACATTTTTATTTCCTGCGTTCAGGAATTATTTACATTTTATATGTATTATCTGCATTTTTCATTTGTGCTCTTGAAATAAAACTTATTTCAAGAATATTCACGTTCCACATATTCTGGTTGGCTTAGTCTTCATACCTGAACTATTGTTTAGCTCTATCCATTAATATATAATTAAACATTACTTAGTAATTGCCCGATGGGTGAATATGCTCATTCTAGATCAGGATGTTGTTTCATGTGCTTGTCAACTGAAGAGAAAAGCAGATACCAGTATAACAAATATTCTCTGCCTCCTGCCCCATTAACAAATTGTCTGGATTACTGTAGGTTTGCAGGTTTTGTGTCTGTACTCCTCATCAGATACTTGAAACTTTGACCTCTTATTGGAAGCTTTTCTCTGTGGTAGCTGAATATATTGCTGTCGACTGTTTTTAGGAAATTACTATTTTTATTCTTTTATGTAATAACCCTATGAGAAGCAGCATGGATAGTAATGCATTAACAATTTTTATTTATTAGTGCTTAATAGATGAACAGCTATGTTCTAAGAAGCAATTGTACTGCCTCTCATTCAGTACAGAAATTTCATCTCTGTGGGAGAATCCAAAAAACATCAATATTCATGTGTAAGTAACTTCATTTCTCTGAAAAATAAAGGTGTTTCAAATGCCATCTCCTTTTAATTGGAGCAGTCTCTTGTAGGTAATAGCGGGGTTTATATTGTGCCTGCAGTGATTTGTAAGAGGGGGAAAAAAAGCAATGAATTTTAAGTGCAGTCAGTGATTTTGAGCTGGTTGTTCATGCATAAAGAATTCTGGCTCCTGTGGTTTGTAGTAGTCTTCATGATCTATGTTACTTAGCACCTGCAGGTGAAGTGTACATATACTTTTTTTTTTTTTTTTTTTTTTTTCCCCTCCTTAGGCTGTATGAAGCAAGACAATGGATACAGCAGCTGGAGACTGGTCGAGGCTGCAATTTGCTGAAAGCCTTAAAACACATCTTCGCGGTGAAAGAACTGAATTCTCTGGTTATTATTGTAGGAAGCTGGTAAATGAGTAATCCATCCTAACAACCACCTTTGACCTAGATACGGAATTGGTACAAGAATCTGAACTTCATATAAATAGAAAATTTAAGATGCAGGTTTTATGTATTTTTAGTTCATGCCACTGAATTTTTTTGTTTCTTCCATTTTTTGCTATTTATCAATCTTCTCTTTTCTGATAGGAAGCTATATTTTTCCTTTGCAGATCATTTACTGCAGTAATCCATTGAGAGTCTGCTAGCTCTACTGTTAGATTAAGAAAAATCCTCTAGCACCGAGGTGCCACTGAGAAGGGTCCACAGCTCTGGGAAGGTGATGAGATAGATTTTGCTGTAAAATAGCATTAGGCATTCAAAGATACTATTGTCTCTGTGATCTTGGTGCTGATGGAAAACTTAAAATGGCTGATTGATTAAATGGAACCAAGATGAGATTAGATAAATTATGGAATTAAATCCTGCGGTTCATTGTTTGAAAACTTGTAATAGTGGAGTCGTGATTACAAGAAAAAGGCTAAAGTAAGGATTCTGGGATTGTTACTGCGCACCTAAATTTATTCATTGTATCTATTTTAAATGTGCAAAAAGGGATGATCTAAGCTTGGAAAGATCGATATTTAGTGTGATTGAGATTACATTTCAGCAAATTTATTGAACACAGTGTTCAGTTAAAAGGTTCAAATTTTTGTTTAGGTCTGCTTCGAATAGAAAGCAAAAGTTTTTAGTATGTGCAAGTGAAAACTTCCTTAATTTCTGTCCCTGACAGAAACAGAGCTGAAAGAAGATGTTTTTACTAGCCATGAAGAACCATCAAAACTCAGAAAATTAAAGCTCTGTGGGTCACCAAGTTCTAAACACAAAGCAAAGTTGTACTTCCTTTGGTCCCTTTGGAAGACAAAGGACATCATTACATACAGTTGAAGATCTGAGTTGAAGACTTTTCTATTGCAACTTGCCACAGGGGGCAAACCCACAATTCCTGATTTTTAACCTCGAGGGCTAGCAAGATGTAATTTAGAACATTTAATCTGCAAGCTGTTATGAACTGGAATAGAATCTTTGTGCTTTTATTATCACTCAGGTTTTCAGGACAGAACCAAATCACAGTAGTGGTACCTCAGTAACTCTTGAAAGAGGGAGAGGAAGTGAAGTTACGCTAAATGACTAGATTACATTCCCATGATTTCTTCTTTCCCACTTAGTTTTCTTCCCTGTCTTCTTCACTATGGCCTTTTCCCCCCCATTTGATTGCTGCCATTGTAAAGATGATTTTTTTTTTTCCCCCTCCTTATTTATTTATTTATTTGCATCAGCCCTGATCAGTCTTTGGAAATATTATCTGACTATGGTCAGCAGTGTATGCTGGGGAGAAAACTGCAGATTCATGGTGTTACATATGATTGCAGTGATCCTGCTTCTCTTGTAAGTAGTTGTATTAATACTTCCTTAAGTGGCCTGTCATTTGTTTCCTGTTGAGCTGCAGTGTTTTCTTTCATACTCTTGTGGGGAAGCTAACTTACTCATTAAAGAGGTCTTGACCTAAAGTTGTATTTTCTTTAGAGTAGATTTGCACACCTGAAAAAACTTATTTGGAGCATTCATCTTGGTACATACCAAAGCCAGAAGTGGCAACCAAGTTGCATTGACAGGTTTGGCAGCTGAAGGGAGGCAGTTATTTCCAGGTAATCGTTCTGTGTGTTTAGAGAAGACTTTGGGATAAGAGCTCTTTTGCAGGTGAAAAATAGGGGACTTCAGATAGGCAGTGTTGCAGGACAAGTGGGTAAGGAGAGGGATTGTGGGAGAAAGGCAAGGACTTGGAAGTGAGGTCATATGACTATGGCAGTGTCTGGGACAGTAATATTTTTGTAGGGCATAGCATTAATGAAAGTCTTGCTCAAATTACTGTGTTGATCATGAGCAGTGGTTTGGATATTAGCAGTAACGGCCTGAAGGAAGAGGAAAACAGAAGGATAAGCAGTTGCTTTTGATTAGGTTTTGCATAGAACCTTGGGTTTAGGTGTTGACTGCTTGTTTAAGCTTATCCCTAAGGCACGTAGTGACTTCAGTGGCAGGGGGACATGGTCGAAGTACTGTTTTGAAGAGAAGATTGGATGCAGTAAGGGAATTGCAGTTGTGGGGGAAAGGATTGCAATGGTAGATGGTAGGAGAAAAGGATACAGGAGAGGTGAAAAGAAGCAGCAAAAGATTAAAGAGGTAAGTGTGGCCATGGGAAGCATAGCCTGACAGTTATACTTCAGTAGAGTTCAGTGATACGCCTTTGACCTGACTACACAAGCCTGCCTTCAGAGGAAGAGAAAGTTGACTGGCATTTTAACACAAGGTGAATGAACTTGTCCCTCACTGCTTATTTTGTAGATTTCTTCACCAAGTTAGTTTCTTAGCCATATTAAAATGAGACTGGCAAGAAAACAATGGAAACGTAATTACTTTGGCTTTCTCACTACATGTACCTCAGAGATTATTTTTATCTAACTGAGAATTGAATACAAACAGCCCATGTTATCAAAAGAGACTACCAAACCAACATAATTCTTTTTCTTCCTATTTGTATACGTAGGTGGTTATAAAGAACCTTACAGAAGCTGTAAGAGGCCGTTATCATTGCTACTCTTCAAAAGGAGAGGTAGGTGACAGCTAAAGAGGTAATGCATTTGTCTCTCTTTTTGATGATTCTTTACTTTTAGAAGGTTAGCTATTTATCATCTTAGTAGAGGTTTATAGTAAGACCTGGTGCTGAAAGTCTCTGTTATAGAAGTGCTGAGGATGTGGTCAGTAAACTGGTGGTTAACTCCCTCTGTAACTGAAAATGCTTTCTTAAAAGCACAAGAAGTTTTGCAGATACTGTTCAGTGACTTAAATATGACAAATAGGTTGAAAGCAGTGGCTTACTGTGGACTGATTAAAAAAAATAATATTTTCTTTATAAAATTATTAATAACTTAGATACATGCACTGCATAGATACTTTTACACTAAATTTTGCTATACTGAACAGTTTTATAGTTGTGTTTGGCTGATGTTTGAATAGTAGTTGGAACTGGTTTTCCCCCTTTGTTTTCATATGTACAGAATTTTGATAGCAGTGATATTCATCTGCTCCTTCAGGAATCTCAGAAGGCTAAGGACCTACTCAGCAGCATCAAACAGACTTTTCAAAGAAGAATTCATGGCTCACTTGTTAGTAGAATACCAGAGGTATGTATCTTTTTATCTTCAGGTGTACTCTGAAGTATCGGGGTAGAATTTTTTAGTGTTCACAATATGAAAAAAATACATGATAAATACTTAATCCTACCTGATTAAGTTGGACACTTAAACCAGCTGCAAAATCATAAGGGCTTTTCTAGATCCATTACTAGTGTTGAAGTTAGGAAGCTACAGTCTGTTACACATCTTCCTTTGTGTTGGTCCTATCTTAGTGGCACCATTTCTTCTGTAACAATTGCCTTGATAACTATGATGTTTTAATTTCCCTGTGGGTTTTTGCATTGTGGCAAACACGGTGAGCTTAATGAAACATTTTCCTCTTGCCCCATTTTCAGGAGGACCAGTGATAGCTATTTTCAAAGTATTTTGCTTGTTGAAGTCCCAGCACTTTAGTGAACATAAGTAAAACTAGTATTTCATGCTGGATTTTTTGGATCGAAGGTAAAAAAAATTGTGCTACAACTTGCAAGAGTTTTTCTCTTAAAATGTGCTTTAGGTTTCCACAGAATTTACAGCACCTCCCAGCCTCTTACCAAAGCCTCCAAACCATGAAGGACCATTAATTATTCAAACACCATGCGTCCAGGCCAAAGCCTCAACAGACTGGTTAAAGATAAATGGATTGAAAGGTAGCACAGAAAGAAAACCTTAACAGATATGAAACATAAAATAAAGAGAGAGCAAGTATTTTATTTAATTTCTTTGTTCCTTGCTATAGCTAAAAAGTTAAACATTTATCAAGTTTTGGCTCCTAATGCCTTCTCTACTGTGGAAGAATTTGTACCTATTCTTAAAAAAACAGTATCATCAACTCTACACGAGGTAAGTGATAAGGAGCCTTTCTTTTTTCTTTCTATTGCTACATTTTTCTAATTAAAATCAGTACTTAGTGAAATTCTACAGACTTTAACAGAAATTTGAGTCATAAATTCAAATCAGGTACTTAGGCTGTTCTTAAGAATGATTCAAGAAGGAATTCCATGTTAGTGGAGCTTATACAGGCTTCTGTAAACACACAACTGTATTATTTCTCCTTCTAGAAAGCAATGATGCAGTTTGAGTGGTATGATGGAACTGTGAAAAATATCCACATTGACCTGCCAGCATTGTACAACTATCAGGTGAGTTGTCTATAGCCACGTGGCCTTGTCAGGACTGAATTATCATCTAATTGTTCCATGTTAATTGTGCTGTTACATAAGTGCTACAGAGATTCACGTACAGACATCTGTCCATGTAAGTTATGCAATCTGGTCAGACTTAGGACCCAGATTCTTATGGTAGCAAGGAAGCAGGCTGAGTAAGAGAGAGAGTTCATCAGTGCTGCCCAGAAATACAGCAGTGTGCTTTTTGCGGTCGTGGGTAAGAATGTATTTACATTATTTTACCCACATACGTATGAATTCTTTAGCCTGTACGTTGGAGGGATACAACGCAGATAGACTATTTCTCCAGTTTAACAGAACTGTCCCATTTCATCTTGCTTTAACTAAAAGAAAAAAGTTTAGTATTTTCTTTTATGCCTTTAAAAGTCAAACAAATTTTATGAACAAGAATGTCAAAATTTTACTGGCTAGACCAGGAAAGATCCAAGACATAGCAGGAACATTCTAGGAAGTAGCGCAGGAGCAAGCTTGGATGATTGCTGCATGACTTGAAAGATTTGAAGTGGTAAGCTTGCAAAAACTGTATTTTGAAACAATTTTTTTTCCTTTATTTAATGTATGTTACCATCGGTTTGGGACATGCTAGCAAGAAGAAATGGGGAGAGTTTAGATCTATAAAGCCTTTGTTCTTTTTTTATCATTTTATGTTTTTCTCATGGACTGTGTTCACTTTACTAAGAATGAAACCTGCTGTTAAAATGAATGAAAAACATTCATACTCTCATTACTGTGCTGTCGTGTTACTTCTGTATTAATTTGGCAATAAAAGACTTACTCAAATGTCTTATTTTTAACTTAATTTTTCTGTATTTTATCTGTAGAAACTCCTTACTAAAATGGTAAGACTATATGAGAAACGAATCGACTGGTTATCTGTTGCTAGCAGAAGAATATGGGGAAGCCTTTGTGAAAGAAGGTATCATACTTGGATAGTGCTTTTTCTGTGTAGTAGTGATGGTTCTGGTTTGCCAGCCTTTGCTTTGTGTGCAAGTCAACACGAAGGAATACAGTGCAGTCAGATGTAGAGACAAGAGTTGCAGGTATGACCAGTGTAAGCAATCCACTTTTGAAAACACATATTCAGCTTTTTTAATGATCCAGTGAATTTACTAAGTCCAGTGATCATCAGTCAACACAAAACTGGAGTTTCCCTGTTACAGGGAATTCAATTCTTCAATTTGAGTTATCTAGCAAGTAAGCCTTTGGAGAACGTTCTGTCCTTAATCACACATAAACAGAACCTTATGTTCCTGGCCAAAGGTGGTGTTTACAGCCAGCTTTCCAAAACAGTGCTCTTAGTATTTATGCCTAGAGTTTATTTTGCACAATCTCTTAGGGGTTCTTAACAGAAGATGAAATTGAACCTACCAGTTACTTTCTGCCGCCACCACTTGTTGAAATGACAAATAGTGTAAATAAAAACCCAAGCTTTTTTTTTTTCTCTGCATGAGGTTTAAGATCTTCATCTGTTTATGCGTTTGCGGATGATGTATTTTACATTGTGTGTGAGGCCTTACCCAACCTCAGTTTCACAATTGCTCTTTTTGTCCTGTTTGCAAATTTTGAATATGAAGGTTTAGACAAAAAGAACATAAAAGAGGCCACTGCTAATCAGTATTTTATTGTTAATTGATCAAGGATTTAATTAGCCCATCTGGCCACTGTATTGTGTTGGAAACTTGCATCTCACTGTCAGTAACAACTGTGATTCTTTTTGTAACCACTGCTCCCAAAATATCCCCCATTGATTACCTGTAACCACCCTGCATTGTCTCTACAAGCACGACTTAATACTGACTGTACCAGAGGAGTTCATCATTAACACTCTTTTCTCAGAACAGGTAACCTTCAGTCCATACCTGAGCAACCAGTCTGTCACTGACTTGCCAGGAGAAAGCTTACCATATAGCTTTGGAGTAATACTACATATGTTCCTGGAATGATGGCTGGGGAAAGGACAATGAACAAACTTTCCTCACTGGATAACATCTGCATGTTTCAGACATGTTGCTTATGTTCAGGTGTAGGGAAGAAAGAAGACCTGTTTAGAGTTCAACAGCTATTATGGCACTACATGTGCCTGTACCCTGATTATTGCACAGCTTAAGAAAAACAAAATTTTCTGTTGTTGTTAATATTTAATTTTTTTAAATCTCACGTTATGTTTCACAGATTATTTTTTTAATATAGATTCAGTGTTTATACATTTTGAAATGTAGCTAGAAGATACTTTTACTGGCAAGTTAGAGTACAGTGAAGATAAGAATAGATAATTAAATGAGATTTTTTTTTTTAATGGATACATTATTTCTTATATAGGGTGGTTATACTTGTTGATACATCAGTTACAAATTCTATGTACATCATCCACATCCAACATTCTTTGCGACTTTTACTTGAGGAACAAATGTCAGATAAGGATTACTTCAATATTATAGCGTAAGCAACTGTGTAAGATTCTTCTAAAGTAATTGTAATGCATTGCAATGAAAAAAGTATGCTGAGAGATTGTAGTTACTAATAGACATATTTTAGATTTTTTTAAATTGTATTTAAGGTTTTATGATGAAATAATTGCAAGAGTAGCACTGAGTTGTTGTTACTTGGTAAGTGCATGGATCAGATATATGGAGACCAGATCAGTAATTAAAAATCACTGGTTTGGGTGAGTCTCACTGAAACTGACTGCATCATACCTGTAACAAGTTCCTATCCTGCTATATTGTTCATAACAGTATTAATTCACATGTCAGAAACTTTTACTGGAAGAGGATTTTGGTGTGCCATCTACCCTAACTGGGAGTGCACTTTTAAATTTTACAGTAACTCAGTACTTCTTTAATATGTAATAGTATTAAAATTCTGTACTCGGCACTGGTAGTCAGAAACTTATGGCACAGCTGCTGAATAGCAGCAGTGCAGGTTTTGACTGACAGGCAAAAGCAAGAGACAGCAGCTCATGGAGTTCCAAACCTGGGGGGAGACCAGAGCCCTTACCTCACAAGAGGGAGACAAGCAGCATCTGAGGGTTGGGGTTGTTTGTTTGTTTGTTTGTTTGTTTGTTTTTTGGGGTGTGGGTTTTTTTTTTTTTTCAGTCCTTCCACTGAGCTTTTACCAGCCCACTTAGGATCCTGTTCAGGGAAGAAAAGTGTAGTCGGCCCACTACCTTGAGAATCATGACAACCTCTGAGTGATGGACAAATGGGAATAATTAAATGGTTTGAAATAGGAAACAGTATCAGACATTTTTACATCTGTAATACCCCAAATGAGATTTTTTCTTTTTCAGTGAATTTATTCTATGGTTTTGTTTGTCCTAAAGCGTAATCTGAAAATTAATTGCTGTTATCTTTCCACAAAAGATTTGGGAGTGAAGTTGTGCCTTGGCAGCTGGAACTGGTTCCTTGCCAACCAGAAAACTTACAAAATGCTTGGAGGTAGGATCAAATAACTTTCCTATACATCTAGAGTAAGTGATCATCGGTACCATGAAACAGATGAAACAGAAAAACTGATTTAAACAGCATTGAGAACAACTCAGAAAACTGATAACATTTATCATATTAAAAAATAGTTTGCCGTGAACTGTTCTACACTGATTATTCATGATGGTTTGTTGTGAAAACAGCATTATAAAGTTTAGTATGTTGGAGTGACTTTGTATTTCATATATATACAGAATATATATGTGCACAGATGTAGAAGTGTCTGTGTAAGAAATGCACAGGTTGCATGAAGAATTGAAAACTGCTTCAAATTCAACTGGGATGTAAAAGCTAAATGATGTTTTTTCCCCACATACACTGGAAACAAGTCCCAGGTTTCTGTTTGTGGAGTTACACCTTCAGTGGTTTCATTATATTTCTGCAGTTTCATTTTTATTCCTGCAAGTTCTACTATATTAACATTTTTCTTCATAAAAAAAAAACCTCTTTCACCTCTATGCTCTTAATCTTAAAAACTGGTTGGTCACAGTGGCAGTACAGAAACTAGAACAAATAACTTGGGTCATTATATAATCTGGTTTTTTTTCCCTCTGTCATTGTCAAAAATTTGAGACTCAAGTGCAGTGTTAATTAAGATTCTTACTTCTCTTTATTGCTTTAAGCAGAAACAAAAGCTTTTGTTGCTTCATTCTTTGAAAGCATGCAACATCTTTTAGGTGGGTGTTGAACTTGCAGTGCAAAGGGAGTAGAAATTTCCTGGGTGCTCTCAGGAGAGCTGTGGAAGTAGATTTCCAAGACAAAGATAAACACAAATCACAAGGACTTTACCTGCTGACTACTGGAATACCTGATCAGGAAACAGTAAGTATCATCACAGGTTTTGCAGCCCTTCTGTAAATTCCTATTAGAATTAATCTCAAATTTCTTTTTCTTTTTTTTTTTTCCCCTTTTCTTTTGTCTAGTCACCATGCCTTGTTGGCAGAATACTTCTCCTTTACATATCTAAGCTCACATAACTGTCAGAATCTCAAACTTCCATTTCTGCAATTACTATTCATGTGTTGGAGGCAGCAATTAATAATGTGTGAATCAGAAAATTGAAGAGATGTAATTTAGATTCCTTTCCCACTCCAGTTCTGGTCATCATTTCACTGCAAATCTTTGAGTTCAAAGAAACCAACTCAAATTTTTTGTATAATTTTCTTAGAACTCATGGGAACAAAGCCACAAGTAATTTTATGGTGGAACTTCGTAAGTTTTGTCTATATGCATGAGTTGCAGAGGCATTCTGCTACTCAGGGTATGTTCCTGTACTGAATCGCTCGGGTCAGGAGTGTTTGTATATCAGTTCAGGAAGCAGCGGAGTAGATGGAAACTCGTCTGCGGTAGAGGGTCACTACTGTTTGGGGTTTTTTTCCTTAACTTTTTTTTCCTCCTCTGTCTTGCAGCACGCAGTCAGTGATTATCTGGCTGAGGTTTGCAGAGGTTTTGATTTGCAGCTTCACGTCTGTCTGTTCAGTGTAGTAGAGGACATTGGCTCCAACAGGATTATGCCAGCCCGCTATGCTAACCCAACTGAAACTGCTATTGCTTTCAAAGAAATAGTGCAGCCAGCCAATGGGAGCTTTCATTGGTTTGGAGAAGCAGGTACGTGAGAAGGAAAGTCAGCACGTACTTACTCTTCATTAATAAATAATAATTATTAATGCTTCCCCCCCACATCAAGTTTACTCTTTTTAGGATGTGATAATGCTATACTAGTGCTGTAGATTTAAGCAGAGGTCCAAGTTTGAGGTTTTCAGTTGTATTGCAGAACAGTATAATGATGCCTTAATGCAGGAATTTGATTTTTTTTTTTTTTCCTACTTGAATTCACTATTTTTTGCTAGGTATTTTAAAGATGTACATTTAAACTATAGTTACTAATGTGGCAGGTCCAGACTGCCTGGCTTATAGGAAACAAATGTGTGTTGATTCTTTGCATTGATACTATATGGTCTACAAATTTTTGTACACTTGAAAACCCCCCACTGATTAACATGTATTTGATTATCAGGTATTTTTGAAAGTGATGATATCTCTCTTATTGTGTCTGAAATGGAAAAAGCAAAAAACTACTCCCAAAAGGTATGAATTACCTGCATCCTTTTAAGTTACTTTTTTCTTCAGAAAAAAAATCAATAGTGTTTGTTCAGCTGACAGAGCTTAAGACTGGACAAAATTAAAATCCTGGCAAGACAGGCAGAAGTGCTCTAGAGTGTGAGAATAGTCCCCATAGAGTCAACGTGGACTAGAAAGCAGTTGTTCAATCCACTGCAGTAACTGATGTAGGAGTAGCTGTGATTCCTTATCGAATACAAGGAGTTTACAACTGAAGTGATTCTGCTTTTTGTTGCTGATCCTATGATTTATTCTTAAGTAGAACTATTTGTTCATAATTATATAGATAATTAAGTAAATAAATATATTTTTAATGATATTAAATAACAAATTTATAATATTCCTGTAAGTCACAACTAAGGAGGGGTTCTTGTTGGTGCAAAACATTAGTTCAGTTCTAAAACAACTGTCTTCTGAAGCGTACTAAAGGTGTAGCACTGGACCATATCTCTCTGTCCTACACGCACACGACATTTTCAAGAGGTATCCAACAAAGTGACAGAGGCAGTACAGCCAGCCTGGCAGGGTAGTCGTTGTTTCTTACAGAAGCATGGTTAGAAAGATAGAGATATATAGATAGATAGATAGATAGATATAGTGAAATGTATGTCCAGAAGTCTGAGCATCTTGTTGCATGCAAGTCTGAGTCACAAAAGTATTTTTAAAAAAGAAGAGTTGGTCAATCTTAAAATACTTTGTCATTTAATAGTTGCATATACTTGGTTCATCTTCTTACCAGATTAATAAATTTGGTATGAATTTTGTTTATTATTAAAGTAATAAATGCAGAATGCCTGTCTTTGAAATGTCATTCAGTTAAATTACTAAACAATGTGAACTTCCATTTCAGTGTGCATTCCTAGTGGAGTCCTTAAAGCAACGTTCACTAAATCAGTCTGTTAATCCATTTGTACCAGAGGAAAACTCAAACGTGGTTACGAAGAAAGAGAAAAGAAGGCCACAGAAGTTGACATCTGCTAAACCCACAGCTCTCAGTCTGGCTAGAATGGTTTGAAATGGACCATTTTTAAGATACTGTCTGTTTCAGTGATCCTACCCAACTATGAGATGCTGCTTTTTGTGAGAGAAGTGCTTAGGCTGAGAATTTGAAGGAATTAAACAGTACTGTGGTAGTACTCTGAATTTACATTTTAATTTCCATTCAAAAAACTACATAAACAAAAGTGCAACTTATTAACTCTTGCTAAGTAATTAATCGTAATGGAACCACACCGTAGTGTCTAAAATTGTCTAAATAATACCTCATCTGACCTTAAAAAAAATGTGTTTAATGAAAGCAAAGAAAAAGCAGAAATGTGCTTTAGTAAGTTATGTCTATTTTACAAGTCCTTCTAGCAAGTACTGAATTTTATGGTTTTCCACTCATTTACAGCTGAGACAGCTGCTGCTGCATAGCATGTCCTTGGCCACACAGAGCCAGCGTAGAATAATAAATAGGACTTCAGGATTTTGTTCCTGCCCATTATGCTTGTTTTCATGGAGTTATGCTACCGAGTCCTTAAGGAGCTTGCTAATGTTTTCCTTGTTAATTTTGACTGCACATGCATCTGTTTTGGGTGGGTGTGCAAATCTGTAATATCTGTAACAGCTCAGTGCCAGTGCTTAAAACTTTGGTGTATAAATGGCTAGATACAGAACTGTCTGTTGTAAAGGATGTACTTAACTTCTGACCTGAAGTTTTCAGGGCTCATGTTTGAAATGAGAGCGGCCCTCTTAAGTGTAGGTCTGTTCACGTTGCAAAGACCTTTGTATGTAAGCTCAGGCAGGTCTTCCATGCTATTTTATCAAAACCAGTACACACTCAACACCTCTTCACAGGAGAAAAGGTAATCATTCAGAGATATGACTACTCATCAGTAGAAAACTGATCCAGGTTTGTCTCTGTGTTTGGTGATATTTGTAGTAGAGCTGTATGTTAAATTAGATGTCATCTACTCGAAGGCTCTTGTGTCACAGCAAAAGTCTGATCCTAGAATAGAGTTAAACAAGTGTTCATGTTGTTTAGTAGACTGCTCAGCCCTCAGAGGCTTGAGCCATACCTAAAGGAAAAATTATTGTTGCCAGCACTAGATTTCCAATGTTCAGGGAAATTCTGAGGAGAAAACAGTGTCGTTACCATACTAGGCTGTTCCTTCAAGTGGTAAAAATGGTCCAAAGTCATCTGCCTGCAACCGTTAGACTTTTAGTTTTATAGCAGCAGATGACATTGGCAAGATAATTAAACCAGAGCAATTAGTTACTTGACGTAGCAACAAATTGCAAATTAATAAGTCGTCATGGCAATCTGCTGACTTGTTAGAAGAGCCAAGGTAAAACAGGAGTTAGAGAAAAATGAAGGGTGGTTCCAGTTTTGAGTAATGTGGTTATGATCTAAATGATTTTTTTAAATTTATTTTTATTATATATGCTTACAGCACATTAAAGATAACCATGGTGCAGAGAGAAATAGTTCCATAGGAGTACAGCCATGGCGTCCTACTAGTGCCAAAGCAGAAATTCCACCAGGTATGTATGGATTAGGGACTTCTTGTCTTCAGTTTCTTCGGGTTACAAGGGAAATGTCAAATGTGTGTGTTGGAGAGTAGAACCCTGCTTTGTCCCATGCCTGAAGCCGTATTTGGAACCTCACTTCTTTTGGTTTTCATTTCATGCCCCATTTTTTTTTTTTCAAAGGCTCAACAGTTCAGAGATTTATTATGTTATTAGTTCAATATGTATATTTCTGCTAATACTGTTAGATCCCATCCTAATTAATATGCTGGACCACTAGATTTATTTATCATCCAGTAATGAAGGGAAAAAAAACACAAATGTCAGGTTATCTGAAGTGCTGACTCTTGCAACAGCTCCTGGTATATACAACAGCTCTTAAATTTGTTCCAGTCACTGTCAGTCCCGTAAAGTCCAATTTTTTTTCCTCCATTTTTTAAAATTTTCTGTGTTTTTTCTTTGTATCTTTCCTAATATCTGCACTTTTTTTTTTTCTCCATTGTATTTGAGACTTGAAATCCACTGATGTATTGAAATGAATTTATTGATATGTAGCAGTGTTTACAAATCTGGATTAATATTCGCTATGAAGTGTCTTGCACAATGTTAATTGCCTTTTCCAACAAATACTATTATTATTGTAAACCCTTAATCTTTTCAGATTATGCCATGTGACACTTTTCCTGATGGTAATTTGTAAATTTGTAAAGGCTTTGGTTCCATGTCTATGAGAACAGCATAAGTGGTTCCATAATATGGATTTTTCTTAACCATTACCTAAGAAAATCAGGTATTTATAACTCTGGTAATAGGAAGTTATGAACTGAAGAACAGAGTTGCATGTAAAAGATTTATCTTGTTGAAGTAGGTCATCTTTTTCTTTGCTTGGTTTTGGTTGGTTGGTTTTGTTGTGCACTTTTTTTGTAGCACAAACAAGAAAAGAATGGCCTCAGACTGAGAACAAAAGAAAATGTAAATCAAGGAAGCAGCCAGAGTTCTCTGTGTCAGTATTTTATACTGATAAAGGAAGAAACGTGGGTACGTGTTACCAGGATATCAGGGGGGAAGCCATTTTACTACCAGCATTTTTATTATAAAACTGTTATGATATTAAGTCACTGATAATCAGTGTGCTTTAAATAGTGAGTGGAAGTGAGTTTCTCTTATCAAACGGGTGGGATTTGATGTTTGGGGGGCTCTTTTTGTTTTCCTTTTTGAGGGTGTTTTGTTGGATATTTGGGTGTTTGTTTGGTTTTTTTTTTGTAAAGTCCTTTGTAAAGATGCTCAATGGAAAAATGCTGTCATCGTGGCTTAGATGGTTACAGAAGATTTGATCTGGAATTTTTTGAAGGTGACAATTTTTTAAAATAAGTGGGGTTTTTAAGTACTTATAAACTGCTTTTTTTTTTTCTTTCTTTCTCAAATGTGGAACTGTGTATGAAATATTAGTCTGTGGGTTTTATGTGTGTGTGTTTGTTTTTAATCAACAGTCATATGTGCTTCAAAAGGCCTAGGACTTAAACCTGGGGCTGCAATTACAACTTTCTTAATTTTCTTAACTAGGTACAGTATACCAAAAGTATCCAAAAATAATGTGCATAAGAAAGTCTGTTCCCTCTGTTACATTGCCAAAAAAAGAGGAAATCTGTTCAAGCAAAGAGGTATTTTTCTCCTTACTAATAAATTGCCATTTTAGAATGAGCCATATGAAATAATGCGAGCATGTTAATTGTGGTTCTGTACAATGTATTATTACTTAAACCATTGTAATACTTACTAGTAACCAATTGCTCCATTTGTTTGTCTTACAAGTGGCTGACCAAGTACAGTATTAAAAAGCTTAAACTGGAATTGCCCAGACTGATGTTTGGTCCAGGCTGTACTCACCAAAAGCAAGCTGTGGCATCTCTACACAAGAAAGTGTCGGCAAAATACTGTACTATCTTCCCTAGCATAGAAATCAATGTAAGCTTTATATGTAAGCTTCATATACCTACAACACAGAAAGGCTCTGTATTTGTTTAAGACAATGCATGTTGATCAGTGTTTGTGGCTTGGTAGTGTCATGTTCCTTCCACTTTCTAAACCACCCTTTTCAGAAAGGTAGATAGAGAAGGTCTTATTCACCTCCAAAAATATGTAGTATGTCTGAAGTGCAAACTGCATGGCATCTTTAGAATGTAGGGCTTCTCTTCTGCTCGTAGAGTGTGAAAAATAATTTTAAACTTTTAAGTAAAGCTTTTTAAAATCGCATGGGAGTTGAAACTGGGAAAATGTGTGATCTTGACTGTTTCAGTTTTTGTAATGACTGGAGAGAAACACAGATCAATAATGTAACTTAACTCTTTATTATATCTATAAAATGCTAGTCAAACTCTGTAATTTTGTTGCCCACACAGGTTGAGGTAAGAACTAGGCTTTCCTAATTTGGATAATCCCAGTTATTTAGTTATTTTCAACAGAGTTGCAAAAATTTTCTTAATGGTATTTCATAAAGACAAAAAACCCCATCTTCCTGGTTTCTAATCCAGACAATGGATTATAGCAGCTGACCTCAAATCTCCTGAAGTAAGATGCTCTTGTACAAACTGAATTTTTCAGGGGGTTGTGAAACATCTGCAGTTTCAGTCTAAAGAACTGGAAATCTACACTGAACAACTGGAGAAAGTGTTGCGGCGCTATATACAAAGAATACAATGGCTTCTGTCAGGTACTGGTGTGCCTCTGTTTTTCTATAGAGCACAACTTATACATAAAATCTTCTTGTCTACTATATCTAATAGAATAAATCTGAACATAAATCAGGACCTCAGGTATGAATAAAGGTTGTGCATTTTACATTTCACTGAAATTTTTAAAATTATTTTTATGATGATAAGACTACAAGAGAATTCAGCATCTGTGTAGCTGAGAAACCTGTAGTTTGATGTGAAATAATTAGGGCTCTCCTTTAAGTTTTTCTTCTCTTTTATATTGTGTTCATGAATACAAGGTTCCTTGTGTCAGAAGCTTTCTCTCAACAGAATATATACAATAACACGTACCAGCAAAATTAGCTTTTCTGTCTCTTTTTTTTTTAAGAATGTGCCCTACTTAGAAGTTCAGCATCATTGCTGGTAAAAATATTTCAATCCCTCCGTTGTTTAAAAGATCTGTGTTGGGAAAGTTTGCTTTTTGGTTTTATTTTTTGCTGGATTGTAAAGTAGGAGCTACAAATTGTTTAATGTTTATTGCTACAACTGGCTCGTAATTCATGATTTACAATGCTAGATTTGCAGTGGCAGAAGACGTTTCTATTATTAACCTTTGAACTATCTTGTCTCCATACAGATTAGCATCTATTAAATAGAAATGTGCCCAGAATAACCCCTAAGGACTGAAGAGTTTACAATATGCTTGATAAAATATGTTTGATAAAATAAGCCTGTGTAATGACACTTAATTAGTTTTAATGTTCTGGCCCAGGAAGCCGAAGATTATTTGGTACCATTTTAGAAGCAAATATCTGTGTTTTGATTGATACATCTGGTTCCATGGACCCGTATTTGCCACATGTCACAAAAGAACTTACCTCTCTTATCTGGGAACAGCTGAGAAAAAATGAAGTCAGGTACGGTGAGCTACTGATAAAGACTGAAATCTATACTATTTATTTGTAATTATTAAGTAATCTTATTACATAATAATAACAGTAATGAAACATAATACAAGTAATTATTATACATAAGTGCATAATATGCATGTGACATAAACTGCTTTTTTTCTGTTCTTTTTAACCAACTTTTAATTCTGACCTCTCTAAAATGCCACAGGCTGACGCTGTTAATCCTTTTGGGCTCAGCATTCCCATAGATTTTCTGTTCATGCAGAGTGAGATGTTTTCTGACTCTTCCAAAGCTAAAAACCCTAATTCAATACTAGGCTGTTGGTTCAGGGGCTTTTTTTTTGTGTGGTGTTTTGGGTTTTGTTGTTTTGTTTCATTTTCTGTTGGCTTTGGTTTCATGTTTGTTTCTTTGTTATTTTTATTTTATTTATTTCAAAACTGTCTTATCTGAAGTGAGTATTGATTAGGGTTAAATGTTGTGGACCATCTTTCTCCTCAGGTTTAACCTGCTGCGATTTGCAGAAAGTACAGAGAGTTGGAAGGAGCATCTTGTAGAAGCAACTGATGAAGCATGTCATGATGCTGTGCAGTGGGTGTCCAGATTCCACGCTCATGGTAATACATGCATCCTTATGGCTTTACAGGTTAGTAAATAGTATACAATTAGTAAATAGTGTAAATAATTACTTACTACTAAATAACCTAAAACAGCAACTGAAGGAACTTGCAATGTCTTGTTATTTAAAATTTGAATCAAAAAAGAAATGTTGCATTAAATGAATGATTCTTCTTCCAGGTACTCTTGCAGAATCTCCTTATAAATTGTATGGAATTAATTATGTTCAAGTCCAGTAGAACTGTAAGGCATGTCTGTATTACAAAAATGTCCACTGAGTTAATTATCAAGTTTTCTTAATATAAAGTGGCCAAGTCTTGGGGGCCTGATGTTCAGACTTAAAGCATTTTAACCCCCACAAAATGTGATGTAAAAATCTTCTGTCTGCAGTTATCCCAAAACAGTTAATATGCTTATTTCAATGAGTCGGGCTTTGGTGGTGCTCTGCTTATGAATGTTACTGTCTTATGCTACAAATTATCTGCTTGTTTATTCTTCAAATGTATATCCTTGATCTCTTTCATACTTAGTGAAATGGAAAAGACAATTCTCACTTGATTAATGATGCTATAAATATAAAACTATATTAAATCACTGGAATAGTGTTTCTCATTCTTAAGTATAACTTTTTGTATAAATGTACTAATTATTTAAACTTATTTTCTGCTTTTCAGAAGGCTCTCGGTTTCCAAGGTGTAGAGGCACTGTATGTATTGACTGATGGAAAACCAGACACCAGTTACAGTCTGATTTTGAAAGAAATTGAAAGATGGAGAAAGAAACAAGATACTAAAATCCACACCATTTCTTTTAGCTGTACAGACAGGTATATAATACAACAAAAAAATCTTTAAAATTACTGGTTTATTACTGGTCAAAGGGCTGTGTTATCAAGATGGGCCTCATACTTAGTTCCCTGAACACCAGGATTGAGCTAGATATTCATGCATGTGGGAAGTGGGAAGGCTTTTCTGACACAAGAAGTTTCCATGTGGCCTTCATGTCCCACATCTTATGTCCTTGAGAGAACTGCCTTCACGCACACAGAGAAGTGCTATACATCACTAGTCTGTAGCACGGAGGCCATTCCTGCAGTTCTATCATTAGTTTATCTTATACACATCCCTACAGAAGCATAGAAAGTTAACATGCTGACCTGGACTGGAATCAGGAGCACTAGGAAAGTGCTAATGCCAGCCATGATGGTGTGTGAGTTCAAGATATATCTCTGGATGTTCCTTTTCGGGGATCTTTGCATGGTCCAGAACTGTGGGCCATGGGACGATATAAAAAAATATTTGCTCCTTCAGATTATCACGTATGGCTGTGACTGTGGGATGCAGGGAGCAGATAGCTAAACAGGCCACCGGCTCTTCAAGCTTTCTAGAGTAGGTGCATGTCCACTCTGCCACCTCAAAGTGCAGTAGTTGTGCCAGGTCTTCAAGAACTCAGCCTTTGTATTCTTGAATTGAAAGCAAGATTGCTTGCTAGCCCTCCTCTCCCAGTGGCAGTCATGAAGTTGTCAAATTCTGGATTTGGACCATTGGCTGGTCCAGCTGCCATTAGGAATTTTTGACCCTTTCATAGGACAAACCGATAAGCAGTGTTGGTTTTGTTAGGTCCTAGGTTGCATCCCACTGAACTGTGAGATGGATATTGCCAGAGCAATGGAATAGAGCTGTAAAAAGAGATTAAAAACTAAAAGAAATAGAGATTCAGGAAGGTGAACATGTAACAAAAAATACGGTCATAGGAAAGGCAAAAGATTTAAAAGTGTGTGCTTTAGTATACTTGGAATAAGAATACAGTAACAACTGTACCAGTTATCCCAATGGTTTCTGTTGGACAATGGCAAGTAATAGAGCCTTAGGCAGGAGAACAAATATCGAGCATGCACAAAATATTCTTTCCCTTTATGCAGTCTCACAGCTTTCCATTTTGTTTCCCTGTGTAAAATATTACTGTCCTTTATCTTCCACCCCGGCTCCTGGATTTCTTGGTTTAGTTTCTTTTGATTCTGTTGCTACACTGAGCCTCTTACCCAAAATTAGCCTGTCTTTGAGGGTTGCGACAGGTAAGCAGTGTATATTCTTCATTAGAAATTGTCAATTAGAAATGATACAGAAGGTTATAATCACGTCCTCCAAACTGTTTGTTTTGATGCAATATTTTTAATGAATTTTTAGAAATACTTTTTTCTATTGTTGTTGCTTTCAGAGAAATAATTTTTATAATTAACTTACTACTTTGTTGTTAACAGAGGAGCTAATGAATTTCTGAAGAAGCTTGCTTCTCAAACAGGAGGGCGCTACCACTGCAGTTCTGGAGATGTGGATGGGCAGTTAGCAGCACACAGAATGTTGACAGAGGGGTTTGATGATGAAGATGTATGTTAAATAGCTTGGTTTTGTTGGGTTTGGGTTTGTTTCATTTCAACTTAGCTCTTCATCAGTGGTCAAACTACATTTCAAAAGAAGAAAAATCATGAGAAAAATTAATGCAAGACTCCTAAGATACTTCACATTGAAACTGAAAGGAGAAATCTTAATATCTGGCTTTACCTCTCTGCCAGCTGTGGTCAGATGACCAAAAAAAAACCAAACCACCAAAATTCTGTATCTGGACACTGTGATTTTTAAGCTAACTTTAGCTTTTAGTGTGCCACCTTCTCTTTACCATCCTGTATTTCATTTATGTAGTTGTCAAATCCTTATAGAGTGTTTAGTGCACTAATGTTCCAGCAGGAGACCTCAGGTTGCCACAATAGAAAAATACATTTGTAAACAGAACCACATTCAATGCAGAGTTCCTCTACTCTCCTCTTGTGAGACTAAGACCTTCCCTGCAAGTAGATAGGGGTAGGGAGGTTTAGAGCCTAGGCTCAGTTAATTAAGGTGGCAGAAATTGAAAATAATATATAAGTGCAAGTTAAAGTAGAATATTTTAATTCTGTTCTCAGGAACCTGTGTTCCCTTACTTTGAAGGAGATGATTTAAAGAAACTTACTCAAGAAGTAGCAAAAGCCAGAAGTTTCTTAAAGCAGGCAAAATCTTTGAGGTGAGTATTTTTCAAGAATTTTTCAATAATTGCTTTTTTATTTCATGAAAGTGAGACAAGAATATCTGACTTCCAGTGTCTGCTATTTAAAAGAAAACTTGCTGTTTCTTTGCTTGTACTGTCAATATTGATTTTCTGAGGTATGGAAAATGACATGCAAACTTCAGAGAGATTTAGTTTTAAGATCTTAAACAATTAGTTACCATCATAGTAAAGGATCTGAGCAGATTCTAACAATGTGTTAAACTTCAGGGCTGTTGTTTTCTCTCAGTTGTTACCTCTCCATTTCTTAAGTCCAAAAGAAATTACATTCAGTTGTTCCTCTTCTTGCTGAGCTCTGTCATCTGCCAGATCAATGTTCTCTTCGTGTGTGTTATTAAAAGAGAAAATTTGCTTTTGTTACAGTGATACAGTGTTCTTTTTAGTACCTCTTCCTTTGACTTCTTAGTCAGAAATGCAAATTACTTTCATTTTCCAAAGCATATGTGGGCTTCTTCTATCCTACCTCATCCCAACTTCTCTAACTGCAGTGTCATACATTCTTTCTGCTAGAGTCATCTTCTCTGTGTGGAATAATGTGAGATCTTTCTTCTGTTCTCTAACAATCCCAGCTCAACCCATTTACTTTTAAAGTTACCATCAATCTCCCTTTCTCTTTGCCTCTGAAGACCTGTAAAGTTTCTAGTAGCCTTCTTTCTAGGAAGATTCCCTAAGCCTTCCTTTTCACTGATCTACTTGAAGATGTCCCTGCTCACTGCAGGGGGGTTGGACTGGATGACTTTTAAAGGACCCTTCCAATCCAGACTATTCACAGAATCATAGAATCGTCAGGTTTGGAAGGGACCTTAAAGATCATCCAGTTCCAACCCCCCTGCCATGGGCAGGGATATCTCCCACTAGATCAGGTTGCTCAGAGCCCCATCCAGCCTGGCCTTAAAAACTTCCAGGGATGGGGCTTCTACCAC